>VXAV01000369.1:83254-120426 GCA_013399715.1 Alectura lathami
TACCTGTGAGAGATTCTGAAGAGAACTTTCTGTAGTGTAGCTGAAGTACATTTGGCTCCGAGGCTCCGAGGAGGAAGACCACACTGAAGAGTGATTTTGCTTATGTAGCTGCATGTATACGATGCCTCATTTGTTGCCCTTGCTAGTTCTTATCTAGCTTCTTGCTCAGTAAGAGGTAAACTTGATACCAGTTTAGCAAATATATAACCTTTTCCCCACTAACCCCACATTTTCTTTTCCTCTCGCTCTCTGTCCCTCGTGTTCCCTCTCCCCACCTGAATCCTAGAGTGCTGTCATCACCTCTGATATGATCGAGATGATTTTCTCCAATAGTCCAGAACAGCAGCTTTCAGCCACTCAGAAATTCCGAAAGCTTCTTTCTAAAGGTAAGGACTGAAGTGACTTGCAGAAAAATCTCGCATGGCCCATGTTTGGACTCGGACAGCAAGGAAGATGCGCTTCGTGCAGAAATTCTGGGCTGGCGAATTTCATCCAACTAGATGTGTGTAACAGTCACTTCTGTTCATGAAATCAGGAAAAATATTAAGTGATGCAGATGCAATTTCTTTAATGGAAGCGTAAGCACGGCAGTCAGTGTCCCTATGGCTCACATCTTCATTCTAGAAGCTGAGCTGCAGGCATGTGTGTATCAAGGCACCTTTGCAGATCTGCGGCTGTTAATTTTGTGCCTGCATTACTGTGTGCATTGCTGTTTTAAATCACGATACCTCAGTACTCAGCATTTCCCTTTGATGGACACAAATCCATTGCCTTCTAGCACAGCTAAGGCAGTGTTACAGGAAGACAGGACTGTCAGGGAGGTCAGCGCATCACTGGAGATTGTTCTGGTGCAGTAATTTGGGAAATTCCCAGCAAAGAATTGAATGCATCTAACTTCCTATTCTATTTTAAATAGAACCCAATCCCCCAATAGACGAAGTCATAAGCACGCCAGGAGTGGTGGCACGATTTGTGGAGTTCCTCAAGCGGAAAGAAAACTGTACATTACAGGTATACAAATACAAATCTGTCCTTCTGTACTGTGACGACATTTGGTGGTCCAAATAAGGTAGGAAATGTCAGTATTCTGTTTAACGAGCTGGACTTCTTTCTCTTCACAAGGATGACACGTCTATTTTCTCTTGAGGACTCCTCCTTAAGGCCTCTGGCAGGGACAGGGGGGAAGGCCGAGCTCTGTTGTGTGGTAGCTGACAGGGGGTGTTAACCCAGACTCTCTTGTGTAACAAAACCGCTTTGAAGGTGGCCTCAGAGGATGAATAGCTGTTAAAATAAACTGCTGTTTGTACTAACTGAAGATGGTTTTAGATCTTTGGAATTATGACATAAATCTCTGATAAAGTTCTGAGAAGTTTGGAATTGGAGTTAAACATGGACAAGGATAGAAACCATGAAACTTGGATGCTTTGGTTTGGAAAACTAAATGGTGTCTGCTGCCATGGTGGTTAATTTGTTTTGGACTTGCTTTGTGGAACTTTGTCTTACTTCCACCTGGTTTGTTTTCTTCTGTCAAGGATCTTTCTTCTGGGCTAGTATAAAAGGGAAGGAAATTGATCCTATAGTGAAGGAAAATGTGAGCAGTTAATGGCTAAATATGATATATAGGCTAAGTTGGTGTTCCTTCAGAATAGATGAGGCAATAATTTCTTAATGCCTTCTGAAATCCAAATTCTGGTATCTGGAAAAAGGACTTTGTCCTTCTCTTGTGAAATAGAGAAAAGAGATAATCTGTAGGAATTACTTTCCAAATTGAGACCAGCAGAATCGCAGAAGTCTGCTAGCTACTTTTGGGGAGTGTGTGCACAGTCCCTGGGAGCATGTATCAGATTAAAGCCTGTTTATTGGTTCTGAACTCCAATGGAAAGTTCTTGAGCAATCTGTTTATCAGAAAAACCGAATGCCTTTATCACTTATAGGGTGTCTAGCCTGGAAGCCTCAGATTAAGGGGAAGAATCTGGTGATGTTTGGTGGATGTTAGAACAGGAAGGGAAAATAGAGCTGGAGGATGCTTCATTTCTAGTTTAAAATGCATTAAAAGTAATTGTAAGCGGAGTCAAACTCTTCGTGCCTTACCGTAGCACGTGTTGTGTTGATTTTCATGTGCAAAGAACAAATGAAATGTAGGGGCTTGACCTAAAGAGTTTATAAGAAAGCAGTGAAAGCGTAATTGTCCTTCATCTCACTGTCAGCTCAGAGTCCACAGGTGAGAGCTTTTGTTCTGACCAGTTAATGTGTTTTTATTCCGTCCTTGTTGCCAGTTCTGTGGCACAAGCAGAGATGTTGGACCTTCCATCCTAGGTATTCCTGGCTTCAGGCTAGTTGTAGAGGGGAGGCACTTTCAACTCGTTGTGGAAGTGCTGAAGTACTTTTTTGCCCAGGTATTGCTTGTATGGGGGACTGAATGTGGAGACTCGTCTGTGTTGGTGAACATGAAACTGTGTCTTTGTGCTCCAGGTTTCTGCTGTGGAATAGCCTGTCAGAAGTGGACTTCTGGTATCGGTGGCAGGAAGGCCATATTGTCTGGGATTCCCCTGTACAGTTTTTTATTCAGTGATTTCCAGATCTAGAAAAGCTCCCTTCTTCTCTTTGGTCATCTAAACCATAATGTGAATATCTGAATTATTCTTACGTGCAAAACTCTTATGTGATGGTGAAAAAAATGTTACGGAACATCCCAATCAAATGCCAAGATTATCCTCTGTATGTTTGCCTTTTCTTTAAAAGACAGAGGTACTAACTGCGTGGCAAACAATAGGGTTTGAAAAGCCACGGCAGAGCTGTGTCTGTTACTGGAGGAATCTTTGCAAATCTCGAGTTCGTGCCATCCTGACAACTCTCAACTCCGATTCTGATTCTCACTTCACAGATTCTGTTTTAATTAGTAATCACGCCTTACCTATGCCAGTTCTTTCTATTTTTAAGCCATGCGGTTATCATTTTTGGCATGGCACAGAGACTCCCAGTAAACTTTCTTCTGTATTCTGTTTTCCAGTTTGAAGCTGCCTGGGTGCTGACAAATATTGCCTCGGGAAATTCCCTTCAGACTCGGATAGTGATCCAAGCAGGAGCCGTCCCCATCTTCATAGAGCTGCTTAGTTCAGAGTTTGAAGATGTACAGGAACAGGTAAGGATTAAGGATGGTGTTGGTTTTCTTTCTTTACAGAAAGGTAGGAGGCTGCTCTGTAACAAAGTCCTGTGCCTTTAGAGGAGCTAGAGTGTCTGGCCGTTTTGCACAACAGTCCCTTTCCACCTGGCATGTGTTAAGGTGCGCGTGTTGCATTTCAGTTGTTCTGGAAGTGATACGTTTAACCAATGTGCTAATGCATTTTGATCTCTAATGGGTTAATATTTTTCTGCTTACTGAGGAATTCAAGAAACATTGTTTGATAAATCACTTTGGAGATGGAAAGCTGGTGGGTGTTTCTCCTGAAGATAAAGCATGCGTGGAAATTGTAAATTGTTCTCTGAAAGTGCAGGGACGGGAGGCAGTCAGGCATGTCACAGGTCTGTGAATGTTGTCAGGAAAAGGTAGTGAAGTAGTGTCACTTATGAAGCAGATAGGTTTTTATTGAGGGAGCAGAGCTGAAATGAAAGAATAAACGTGATCTGTGTCCGTAAGCTGTACCCAAATGCCTGCCGTACAAAGCAGATTCATATTCGTCAGGGCCCAAAGGGATCAGTGTAAAGCACAGACCAAGCGTTTGACTGGGTAATTTCTGCTGGAGGACTGCACCTTGTGTTTGAACAAGAGCTTTGAAGAACAAAAAAGAATCCTTCACTGTAGTATCTAATAAAATAAAAATTAAAGGTGCTAGCACCTAAGTGTTAGCTCTTGAACTTGTACATTGCAGGGTAGCTCTGAGTACAAAATTACAGAGTGTTTTTCCCAGTTCAACATGTGTTCAGTTAGTGCCCTAGTTAAAAGTCAGCAGGTAGTAAAGGAGGCTTTCAGTTAACAAGCAGTGCCGCGGTGTGACAAAGTTGGAACGCATTGTACTAAAAGGAGGAGAGAGAGGCAGAGATGCTTATCACTGAGGTGGCCGCAGGTTTCTGCGATAAACATAACTACTGCTTTGTGTCTAACGCCGAACGCTTTGCTTGTATCAGTTTTCAGTAAGTGGATGCTGGCTCTGTGGTTTTTCGGTGCTCAGTGTGAATTATTTGCATTTTGTTTCGTAGTGAGGGGCAACTTGGCACTTCTGCAAGTGGCTTTTGCAGTTTGATCTTTGCTGCGAACAGGTCTGGTGCTGGGCATCTCGGCCTGAATTTCCAAAATGGGAAGATACTTGACCATTTCAGCCATAATTTCCTCCCCTGCAATCATCCCCTGATGATTCTTATCTTCTCACAGCAGCGCTGTGAAATTATTATTTTGCAAGCAGCTCTCGCCACATTGGCAATAAACTGTAACTTCATAGGAGAACACAGAAAATCGTGTTTTAGGGCACATAGGCCAGAAGCTGGCCATACAACCACAGGGCAGAGTGTGAAGAGAAAAAGGAATGCTGAAGGCTGTGTTTAGTAAGTCATTCTTTGCACTGAGTGACATAGTAATTCTAGAGAGGGAGGTGTAAGTAGTAATACAATTTTTGAGTAAGTATCATAGTATAAATTGAAAATTACTCCTGTTTTGTATTTTTAATTAGCCTTACTGGCTAATCATTACCAGGGCTTTTGTCTTGAATTTTTTTTTTTTAAGGCTTCCCTTAGCAGTGGCTCAGAAGCACACACCAGTTTACCTTGTCTGGTCACGATTCTGCCAGCAGTTCTTCTCCCTGCCTTTCTCACTCTTCCCCCCCCCACTTTTGTTATCTTGTTTTTTAGATGGAGTCAGTGACATGCCCTAGCCTTCTTCCACTTGTCACAATGTTTGCTTCCAAAATGCACCAAGAAGTTTAGAAGAGCCAGCCTGAAGTTATTTGTTGAAGGACTTCTTTAGAAATGCTTAGGGTTGGTGTAGCTTCAGCAGTGTCTTCACTTCTATCCCGAGTGCAATGTTTAAAGCCCAGATGTCAGCTTGGCTTCCCTTGATGAGCACTGAAATTCCTTCAAAAACTGAGCAAAGCGTTCTGCTCCAGTCTGAGACTCTTGAGAGCATCTCTCAGTGACAGGTGTGTCATTCTGCTCTGCACCTGGAGGGCAGCTGGTGGCAGGAGCATCCCCAGCTGCCCTCTTCTCCTTTGCAGATGTTTGTGTTGTCAGCCAAAGCAGCCGGCGTGTTTTCCCCTCGGTAGTTTTCCATTTCTAGCTGTATCGCTGTTACAAACCATTCCTTGTCGAGCAGAGGTGACCTGTGAGTCTGGTGCCCGTGGTCTGTTCCCTGGCTTCCATCAGCAGCCCTGCTAACTAGGTCTTGGTGATCAAAATGAGGGAAAGGACCCAAGCCAACAAACAGTCGAGGCGTGAGATGCTTCCTGTGGTTGGTTGGATGAGGTGCCAGCAGCAGGGATGTACGATCACCCCAGCTGCCTGCTGGGAAGGTGTTTTCTGTGGTGGGGCACAGTAGGAGTCATCTCTAGGCGTTTCTCCCTCTGGTATCCTTCCTCGTGTCCACCAGTCCAACTGCATCTGCGCACAAGCTGGTCTTCAGTCTTCCTCCCGGTGTTAGGTGTGTTGGCTTGGCTCTTGGTTTATATGAAGTGCGTGACCATGATTCCTCAGGGAAAGATGTTTTCCTTGTTGAAAAACAAGTTAAACTCTGCGTACTTTTACTGAAGATGCTTGTTTCTTTGCATCTTTTGTAAGATCCAGAACTACCACTCCGTGAGCGTTATCCTCTGTTACAGCTCTTGTGGTGTCGGACTATTCAGCCAGACTTACAATCTACGGTAGGAAAGCCCTGCGAAGTCAGGAGTAGGAAAACAGCGGTGATTGTTTTCTGACTTCTCTGGCCAGACTGTCTGATGTGAGATTTGCTGTTGCAAAACCAGTCTGTCATTCAGGGCGAGAATAGGCACTTGGATTAAGTGATTATTGCTGTTGTCAGCCCTAAAAATAGATATTACTGTAATGGCAGAAAAAGGCCCACAGGTGGGTGAAGGACAGCCTCCAGGGGTGTCTCAGTGGCTGTAAGGTCCTCCAGAAAAGGAGCTCCCCCTGTGTTTTTGCTAGGATTCACAAGTTTATACAGAGCCTGCTGAAACTTTGGGTTCATACCTAGGGGTTCATGTCCCTGCAGAAACACAAGCACTGCAGTGAGCAGCAATCATGGCTGCTTACGCTTTGAATACAAATGAAATTTTGGAGGAGCTGGCATATGTTCTGTCTCTTAAGCTAATTTTTTTTCCAGTAGCGGCCTTTTCCATGTTGAGTTGATGAGGCTGCCAGGCCCAACATTACACTGTAATTGCGGACAAGCTGTTGTCACAACAGTTGTACAACAATAGGGACTGGGATGAAAGATAAGCTCTCCCGATGAAGATCAGCGGTAGGGGGACAACCCAGAATAACAGTGACTGTGCTCTTTCACAGCAGGGGTCAGTGTGGCGTGGTGCTGTGTCTGTGACTGTGTCTGACAGCGCAAGCCTGAACAACAATGGGAGAACAAAAATCCTTCCCCAGATTAGTGCCCTAGTCTCTAAGCAGTTACAGTTCAGGGACTGATGGTCTATCAGTTGACAGCTCTGTCTGTGGTGTTCTCAGAAATACTGGTGCAGAGGACTAGTCTTTGTACCTAGCAGCTAATTAAATGTAGATTTACATGTGGATTAAATGAAGATGTACATACAGGGCTTCTGTAGTGTGCGTTTTGTTTGGTTTTAGCTGTGTTAATTTTGTAGAGGTCTGCTTGTGTCTTTTGGGCCTTTGGAGTGACTGAGGGAAAACTTTGTGGCCTGGAAGAAAAGTCCCCGGTATTTTAAAGTAGCATCTCTTTTTGGCCATCTTTTAAAAACTTGTTCTGGTAGAAATTTAGTACAGTAAACCAACTGATATCAGCAATGAATAAATTTATTTTAGACGTGCTTAGGTATGTTCAGTTAGAGAAGTGATTACGTGCTGATATGCTTTTTACTGAAAATAAATATTTAGTTGTCAGCTGAAGAGGAATCTGGGCAGGATATGCTCCTGTTGGTCGTGATAGACAGGATTGTTTCATCCTCAATATGGAGTACTGGAAGTAGCTCCAGTGGCTGTGTAGACTTCTGTGGCTCTTACCTAACAACCTGATGCATGTCTCTAGTTGCTATGACACTTAGCTCTCTGCTAACTTGAAATAAATACAAAATGTGAGTGTCATACAATTTTTTTGTGGGGCACCATGTCTGTACATCACATGGAATTCAGAAAATAGTCTTACGTGAACTACTGTCTTTAATTTTTTTCAGTTACAGTTCTCATACTAGTGGTCAGTGATACCAAAACCACCATCTGACGGAAATGTATTAATCAAAACCAATGGAATCTTTTAATTCTTATCATAAGGATTTCCTGCTTCTTTAATTGTCTTCTGGTATCTTATATCTTAGCCCTCAAAACGGGGGGGTTAGGGTAACGATGATGTCCAAGGGAGTCAACAGCTGACCTTGCATTTTGCTGTGCTTATGTCTATATGGAAGAATATACAGCAATACCCATAGAATCACAGAATGGCTTGGGTTGGAAGAGACCTCAAAGATCATCAAGTTCCTACCCCCCTGCCGTGGACAGACCATCTGAACTCTGAATATTGTTTTATCTTGCATCTAAGTGATCGTTTCCATCTTTGTTGGTATCAGTGTTCTTGGTGTGACTGTGTAAACAACGCACGCTTTTGTGGCTCCTTAGGAAATACTAACAGGAGCTGTTGTACATGTGTTTGGGTGGATACAAACTTGCCTGACCTGTGCTGTGAGCTGTCTGGACTCAAACCAGCCCTGAACCAGGGGATGTGTAGAATTAGTGTGGTAATGAGCCCGAGGAGATGTGTCCTCGTGTTGTGGACAGGGTAAGGTTATGTGTGCCTGCAAAGCCTTTGGAGACGTGCGTGGTGGCTGTTTGGATGCTCCTCTTGGACCTGCGTAAATATTCCCGCATCACGTAACGAGCTTGGGTGTATTCGTGCAACTCTTCACCAGAATGCATTCCCCTTTTGACAATGTCCATGGTCTAACAGTGAGAATGGAGCACCTCTCACTCTGATACATGTACTGAAGGGACTGAATTGTGGAAATAAAAACCGTTACTGTTCTGTTTTTTCGTTGCAGGCGGTATGGGCTCTTGGCAACATTGCTGGAGACAGCACTATGTGCAGAGACTATGTACTGGACTGCAATATCCTGCCCCCCTTACTGCAGTAAGTTCTTCAGAATTCTGCTTGAGTGTCTGATGAGTCTTTAGTTTGCTTTGCCTTGAAACACAATTATTATTTATTGTTGAGGACTAGCTGGGGGCTTCTTTCGTAATAGAACTAAACAGGAAATGTGTTAAGAGCAGCTAAGCTGGAGCTATTTTATTCTGCAGAGTGGGTGGATGCCCGGGACTGTTATAGAATCATGGAGTAGTCTGAGATGGAAGCGACCTCTGGAGGTTATCTAGCCAAACCCTCTCTTCATAGCAAGTGAGATCAGAACTGGTTGCTCAGCCACTTAACTAGCCCCATGTGGAACATCAGAGGTGGACTCCATGACCACCCTGGGCATCCTGTTGCAGTGTCTGACCGCTGTTGCTGTGAGGTAGTGACTGCTGTAAATGTTTGGGAAACCTTAAATGTGATCAGATGTGTTCTCTGAGGATAAGCTTGCTTACAGGGAACAGAACTTAACACGGAGAAGTGAGTAGTAGAGCTGAGGGACTGGGAACTGACAAACATGTCTGTTCAACGGAGTACATCGCAAAAGTGTCTGCGCATCCTGCCTCTTACCACAGAATCATTAAGGCTGGAAAAGCCCTCTAGGATCATCCAGTCCAACCGTCAGCCCATTGCCACTGTGCCCATTAGATCACATCCCTCAGTGCCGCGTCAACGGGTTTCGTGAACGCCTCCATGCCTCTTGACTGTTAGCTTGCCACGTCAGAACCTAGAAAGTTAAAGGAACATGCTTGTAGTGTATAGTTGTCGTGGTGACACAAGGATCCACACATCCAACATGCATGTTGGTATCCAGCCATTGGGCGTAGTTTTCCTCAGGATGTGTTTTTACATAAAAAAAAATTTGAGCATATTTCCCCTGACATCAGTTAAAACGTAGTTCGTGTGGAAGAACCGGGTTGCTTTGAATTTGAGAAAGTAAAGTTTGGAATTCTTGTTTGTTTCAGATTGCTTTCGAAACAGAATCGTCTCACTATGACCCGAAATGCTGTCTGGGCTCTATCCAACCTCTGCAGAGGGAAAAATCCTCCTCCAGATTTTGCCAAGGTAAGAAATGTTTGAAAGGAAATGTGCTGTGAGGGGGCAGTGTCCAAATAAGCCATAAGGGTGGTGAAGCTTCAACTGTATAGCAGAAATACTTCAGAATTTCTCTGAAACAACCTATGGGCTTCTTACCAATGAAGCTTCAGAATGTTTCTAGTTGTTTTGGCAGGCACTCACAGCCACTGTTTGATATTGCTGCCCCCTGGTTATTTGTTACTGTTCCTGTAATGGATTTTCCATCACACAGTAGAGCTAAATGCTGTGCCCATCTCAGTGGACAAGTATGACTTTCAGTTTCCAGACACCTCACTGTAGAGGCTGAAGGATTCTCAGTGCTTTTCTGCTGAATTCCTCCTCCCTGCCTGTGTAATTACAGCCCCACACAGAGGTGCTGCTGAGGTCTGGGGTTTTCTGGGTATTCAGGTTGAGATGCCAGAGCACAGTTTTATACTGTCACAGAACTAGCTGGCGTGTTAACAGACATGCTAGCCCTTCTAACTGCGTAATGTGCGCATCTCTTTTCCATGTTTTACAGGTTTCACCTTGTCTTAGCGTGCTTTCCTGGCTGCTCTTTGTTAACGATACAGATGTATTAGCTGATGCCTGCTGGGCTTTGTCCTATTTGTCTGATGGCCCCAATGATAAGATCCAGGCTGTGATTGATGCGGGAGTCTGCAGAAGACTTGTGGAATTGCTGATGTAAGAAATTCATTCAAAGCAAACGCGCTATTCACTCCTGTCCCTAAAATCAGGAAGCATAGTTAGATATATCTCAGTTTTGCCACGTTACCTGTCTCTAACCACTTTTCTCTATTCACCATGAGTAGCAGGGATTGTACTCGTACTGTACCTGTCCTAGTTTTGCTCTTTAAGAGATTTTCCAACAGATGATTCAGGACGGTTAATGTCTCAATCTTCCCTTGATAATTTCAGGCACAATGACTACAAAGTAGTATCTCCTGCCTTAAGAGCTGTTGGCAACATTGTCACAGGAGACGATATCCAGACCCAGGTATGGATTCACTTCCTCTTGCGCTCCTCACCCCATTCTTCTCCCCCCACTGACGCAACCTGTTCACAAGCACCCCTTCCTGTTCCTTCTCAAGCTGAAAAGGGCAGGGTTGGCACCAGCGTGGCAGTGCAGTGGTTTCCGTAGAATTTCTCTTCAGTCCTGAACTGCTGTTGATTCCTACATGGCTGTGCATGGGGTGCTTTTAGGGCTGTGCACTGCTCTTTTGAATCTTTTTTTTCTGATTTCTTTAAAGCAAGTCTGCCTCTTAGGCTGAATGTTTTGTTGGATAATGTGGCATGGTGGGGCTGTCAAAGGCCTGTTGGATGGAATGTAACAGAGTCTGGGCACGCGCTTGGAGAAGTAGGAGGCAGTGGCTCGCAGCACTGTGTTGGAACTAAACTGGGAGCCAGGAACCTGGTGTCTCAGAGATACTACACTGTCAGCCTGCTGTTGTGTGGGTCTTAACAGATGCAGCAGCTCCAATTAGTTTTTGTAATCAGTGGGAGCGGAGAGTCCGTGCCTTGTATGTATGTTATCTGTGCTCCCTGCCTGGTGGCAACCTTTTTTTCCATGCGGAGCAGAAAATCCCATTATGAGCTTCAGCTGTTGTACCTTTTGTTGAAATTTTCCCAGTTCTTTGTGCATCCTGACATCCTTTTGTCAGAGTTAACTGGTGATATGTGAAAGAAAAGTACGGAGTAGGCTTTTGAAAGTTTGCTGACTTCTGGCCTCCCTCTCTAGTTCACAAACTCAAAGGCATGAAAAGCACCCCCATGTGCTGCAGCCCTGTCAGCCAGATGTCCAGCCAAACTGGATTGGAGTCGCAGGCTAAGGCAGGCTTGCTGTGGTGGGCTGTTGATGTTGCTAGAGCTGATGGCAAGAAATGGGATCAGGAAGTGGTGGCAGCTGAGGCTGGGGAGGCATATGCAGCGGAGGCAGCGAGATGGACATCCAGGAGACAGTGGTAGCAGCTGGAGGTGTCAGATTGCGAGTTTGGAAATATGCTTTATGCATCTGCACTTCACTGAAAGCATCCAATTCCCCTCACAAAGCCTTGAGTTACTTCTTCCACGTGAATTATGCTAAAGCTAAAATCCATATTCCTAACCTTGAGGTTCGTTCAGTGCTTATTGATTGGTTTCTATGGATGTAAAAAATCCTTCGGAATTTTGTAGCTCTGTGCCAATGGGGTCAGGCACAAGGATGAGTGAGAAGCAGCAAGATACTGTTAGTGCGTTTTGTCGCTAGTGCTGGGGACTTATCTTTTTAGATTTAAAAATAAATAAACCCAAGGGATCCCTAAGTCACATGTAATGCAGGTAATTAAATACTGGATTTCATAAACTGAGATCTTAGAGTTCAGTTCCAGGAAGTGTTTCAACTGCTTTGCTGCACACAGTTTTTCTTTTTAAAGAGGGGCCCAGAAGATGCACAGAAACCTGCAAACAGATCTGGGAGGCGAAGAGCGAGCCCAGCTTTGCCAGTCAATGCATTTCTAAGTATGTAAACAACATACGAGCCACTTGCCTGGGAAAGGCTTGTGCACGGCCTCCGAGCACAAACCTGCTTTTCCTTAAGATCTCATTTCCAGCCATTGACAATTGCCAGTGCTTGGCGATGACTAAAAACATAGGTAGTATATGTGGGGGAAAAATACATCTCTCTTCTGCCAGCTGATACCTGATAAAATCCTGAACTGTAGCTTTTTCTTTCCTGATATGTAATTTGCAGTAGAAAGTTTTTAGGAACATGTGCAGAGTCAGAGTGAGTTGCGGGGGGGATGGAAAAGAGAGAGAAGCGAGGGAATTCAGCCCACAGATTCCAAGATCAGAAGTACTATGAAGAAAGGCTGAGGGAGCTGGGCTTGGTCAGCCTGGGGAAGAGGAGGCTCTGAGGAGACCTCGTTGCGGCCTTCCAGTACCTGAAGGGAGCTGACAGCGGGAGAGAAAGCGGCTTTTTACACGGTCACATGGTGATAGGACAAGCGGCAATGGTTTTACACTAAAGGAGGGCAGACTTAGGGGAGATGTTAGGGGAAATTCTTTACCCAGAGGGCGGAGAGGCCCTGGCACGGGCTGCCCAGAGCAGCTGTGGGTGCCCCATCCCTGAGGTGCTCAAGGCCAGGCTGGGTGGGCCCTGGGTAGCCTGACCCAGTGGGTGGCAGCCAGCCCCCGGCAGGGGGTTGGGGCTGGGGGGGCTGTAAGGTCCCTTCAGCCCAAGGCATTCTGTGAAATTGTCACCATTGCTTAGCTTGACTCTCCTGTCCCTTTCACCCTCCCAAACAGGCTGAAGCAATATAGGGAAACAGTGCTGTCTAATTTTTCTTTGATCATAATGGACTTGGTGTCCTGATGTGTTCAGGTGACGCTGAAAGCATAAAGTCATGATCTCTTAAACTACTCTATTGTTTTGCTCATTAGCTTTTCTGCATATAAAATGCAAACATTTTTTTTCTTAGTTTTCTTAGTTTATTTTTGTTTTTTTAAAACTTTCTGTGAATCTGTTTTCCTTATTCCAGGTGATTCACTATCCAGGATTTCCTCTAAGATGAGACTTTTTCTTTTTCTCTTGTATTCAGGTAATTCTGAATTGTTCTGCCCTGCAGAGTTTACTGCATTTGCTAAGCAGCCCTAAAGAATCTATCAAAAAGGAAGCCTGCTGGACAATATCTAATATAACAGCTGGAAACAGAGCCCAGATCCAGGTAACCTTTTCAGCTATCATCACTGATCTTTGTCTTGCAGGCTAGAAAAAAAACATTTTGCGCGGTAAACTGTTTTTTGTGTTGTGTGTATGCACAGTTTCACAGGTGTATAATTACTTGTAAGCAGGAGCATGCTGTAGGCTCCGTGCATCGTTAGAATATTTCAATGCCTCAGTCACCTCTGGGATGCAAATTAGAATTATTTGATTTTATAATAATCCCCAGATTATGAGGGGGGGTAGACAGTCCTTCATGGCCTTGATGATCACTAAGATAGAGAAATCCTCAAGCAAGAAGCAAGTAAGGTGCAAACTTTGAGAACCAAATAGCTTTAGATGTTTCTTGATTTCACCACAAGATGTGGACCAACGATAAAAATAAATACTTTTTATTCCTATTTATATATTCTTGTAATTCCTCATATTGGCAGCTGTGCTTTAGCCAAATCTGAAGTGGCTTTTTATTAAACTCAGCGGTAATGGAGGTTACCTAGGATGTTGCTGTGGGATTTGTCCTTGGTTGTACCAAATGTTGTCATCCTTTCATGTTATGTAACAGCACACAGAAGCGAAGGGAAGTCTCAGTCCCTTGTGACAGCCTGTACAATTAGGCCTCCAGAAGACCACATCTTTGCTTTGAGTCTGGACTTAGGTTCAGCCATCAGGAGGAAATCCTGGGGCTTGTCTCCAGGTGGCATAAAGGAGAGATTGAACATCTTGCTCCACAGAGCAAATTTCTTCTTAGGCTAGAAAGCAGAGAAACTGCTAAATATCTGCTATTGTTTCTCCGGGTGTGGAGCTTTTCAGAACAGCTCTGTCAAGGGGTTTATTGCTTGGCTTTCAAGGATAATGCTTATTTCCTAATTTTTTTCAGAATTTATGGGGAAAAAAAAAATTCTAGTGAAACCAGGCTTCATCTGATAATACGGAAGGTTCCCATCGAGGCAGTTAAAGTTTTTTTTTTTTTTTTTTTCTTCCTGAAGTTGTATTTCTCAGTGCTCTTCTCATGGGGATATAGAGAGCATTCTCAGAGATTGCAGGGGATGTGTGAAGTCCAACTGCAGGCATCTGGTCTTTGGGGAATAGAAACGAATGGCAGAAGTATTAGGCACTGGAAATATTTCTGTCGCTGTTTAGTAACCAGGCAGAAATAATGCCTGTTCACACAAGGGGCAGGCCAAGTCTGCGATGCGCTGGCACAAGTGACAGATGAGTACTTTTTCTCCGTATCCTTTTCCTTGGAAGGCAATCTCACATTTGCTAGCCTCACATCTGGCTCTGGAATGTTCATTCTATGTCATCAGAGTTAACAAGAAGCTGCTTCACCAAAGGGATGGAATTCTTCTTGCAGAAAGCTTGCAGGAGATTGTGGAAAAAGCGTAATACGTGCTTTGCGGGTGGCGTTTGCAGTCTCTCATTTCTGCCTTCTTCCTTGCAAACAGCCTTCAGCTGCTGAAGGGGCAACGTCAAGTCTTAATACCTCAAGTGAGGTCTTCATCTGCCTCAGAAAGAACAGGGAGATGAGGATAAGATTTTTCAGAAGATAACCCAGTCTCTGCCAAGCTTCTTAGAATTAACTGTGAATGTTTGTCTGACTTAAGAGGTGCTCATCTTAGCAAATGAGCAGGCAGGAAGACAGAACTTACCAAGGTGGAGCACGGCATTGGCCTTCCTGATGTGATGATAATGGAAGTGGAGCTGAGAGTGAAGAAACCTCCTAGTTGTATTTACCTTTCGCGGTCAAAATTTTACCCTGAAGATTGTGGCTTTTGTCAGACACAAGAGGGTACGGTCACATAATGTAACCTTGCTAAAGCTCCACGAATTTGGATTCTGGCTTTGCTGTGTCTTACATCTGTGGACTAGGCGAATATTTAAGGAAAAGCATGGTATTTGCATTTCTTGCCGTGAAGGATCTTTTGACTGCCTTATCCATGCTGGTACCACCTTAGGAAGTGCTGCTGCTCCCTGCTTCTATCCAGAAGGCTATTCTTGCTTTTCCTGGGCAGCCAAAAAGGCTCTGGGGAGCCTAAGAGTTCCAAGCCCTGGAGTTCTGAGGAGCAGTCCAGCTCACCGTGTTCATTTGCCTTCACCGAGTCTGTCAGAGAAGATCTTCAAGATGCATAAAGATGTAGGAATGTTGCAAATTTAAAAAGGAAGAGCTTGAGAGAACCAGAAGTATTCGTGCAAGTCATTCTATAAAGAAACAAGTATTTGAAGTGGCAATAAAAAGTGAAGTTTGTTCCTGGAGCGTTTTTTCAAAATGGTCTGTTTTCACATTCATGATCTGCTGAAGAGTCCTAGAGGTGGTTTACATTGCAGCGCGCCTAGAAGCTATTTCAACAACCTGTTCATTTTTGTGCCTTCTGCGTTAGTGTTCAGCGTCATCCTGTTCAAGTGAGGGAGTTAGCAGTGGCTGTCCTTGTTAGCCCAGCATTCTCACACCTGATACGCACTGCTCAGACATCTGAAAGTAGGGATGTAGGTGGAATCTTCATAAGCCTCTGTCTGCTAAACTTGTTCCATCTTGAAGCAAGTGGCGATAAAGTGTTACCTTCTGTTGACAAAATGTGCCTTATCTAGCTAAACAAAACTGTTAGTTACATCTGTGTGTGTGTGTTTAGCGGTTCTTAAAGGTTTTCAGGCGTCTTACCACCAGTTTAGGTAAGCCCCCTTTCTACTGAGAACAGATTAGAATCGTTTTATGGCTTGGGAAGGCGAGGTGAGAAGGCAGAGGGAGAGATGAATGCTGACAGCCATTAATACTGCACCTTCATTTCTAGCTGGCGATCCTGTAAAAGTACAAGGAGCCCTTAGCTTTGCGTAGGAAAATAGTTGTGGTTGTCTAGGCAGAAACTCTCTGTTCTGGGACTCTTGCACCAGGAAGAAAACATTGTCGGCTGAATCACCAAGGCACACGGCAGCTTCACGCACAGCCTGCCTTCGGCCGTGCCCACAGACAGGGTCAGAATCCTGTCTGCGGATGTTTCCATCCGATTCCTGTGAAAAAATGTGGGAAGAAGATTCTCAAAAATGAAGGCTATAGTTCCTCATTTAAGACTCTCTCCTCAGGCCCAGTTCAGGCTGTTTGAGCTGCACATGCTTGAGGTGCAGCGCCGGCTCTCCGAGTGCATAGGCAATGCCATCAATGCCGTCTGCCGTAAAACTGAGACTAAAATCAACGGTGCTTCTGATGCAGAGCAGGGGGTGGCTCTCCTGGTGATTAGGACGTTTTGCAAGTCATGTCCAGCATGAGGCTTAGATTTCTGGAACTGCGGAAGGAGGCCTGCTAGAGGAGGATTTGTGGAGTGAGGGGATGCTTGTCAATGCTCGACTGGAGACCTTGAGGCTGCTGTTTCTTGGAAGCACAAATCAGCAGTTGCAGGTGTAATTGCAGTGGTTATCATATGCTGGAAGGAAAGTCTCATCACACGTGTGTAAAAACGTTCCAGCAAAGCTCTCACTCTCTAATGTCTAGTCTGACTGGAGACTGTCAAGTGAAGCTCGAGGTGTAATGAGAGCTCTGTTCAGTTCCGGAGCTGACATCTCTGCTTGTCTCACAAAATTCCTTCTCTGAGCTATTCCTTCAGATAACTCCTACTCTGTGTCAATCACTGTAAACACTTAGGCTGAAAAATACTTTAGAATAACTTCTGAAGTTGGGATATGCTGTTTAGTAAAGTGCTTCTTGAGGATGGTCCTATGCTGAAATGGAGAATAGAATCTTGGACCGTTTTCAGTAGCTGTGAGGGCCAGGGGTAACTCCCATCTGTGGAGAACACCTAATTCAGCTGAGTGCATGGATGAACCTGTTTTGTGCGAGTTGCACTTCTCGTTTACTTCGTAGAATTGAATTTCAAAGAGAACTTTACACGTTGCCATGAGTTAAAATATCGTTCCTTGAGAACTGGCCTTCGTTACAGAGGGAATTCCAAAATCCTAGATGCGGCTCTGAACTAAATTTATTTTCCTTCCTCGCCACTCCTTCCAAATAGCACGGTAGCTCCTGCTGCAGGTGGCAGACTGCAGCCAGATCTGTGTCAGTTTCTGCTGTATTAAGGAGGCTGTGAACAATCACAGTCTTTAGCCAGAAATCAGGTGAGAGGAGTTTCAGTTTTTCCTGACAGTTAGATGCCTGCCTTGCATAGTAAACCGCCTTACTGCAAGTCACAAGCTGATCTAGCCAGTGCGCTGTCGATCCAGAGCAGTCTCTTTGTTCAGAATGCTGTGGAAGCTTGGGTAGTGCTCAGACCATGATGCAGGAATCACTTCTGCACACAAGAAGAAATTGAGCTGTTCCAGTAAATCTAGTGTGTGTTTGAGCTGGCCGGTGTTAACAGACAAAGCTATATTTAGTGTGTAAGATTGCGCTGGATTACACTCCCTCCATCCACCCACTCTGAAGTATAGAAATACACAGTTAGAGGGGAGGACTCCTATATTCATTTCCACTTTCATTCTGCCTACGATGCTGTTTGGTAGCACACTCCAAAGGCTTTCACTGCCGTTTCTAAAAGGTGAGGCAGCAGCTTATCGCCACCAGACGTGCGCTCAAAGCCGTGTGTTTGTCCAGCAAACCCTTCCTAGCGGTAAGGCCATATAAGTTAACATGCATGAAATGTGTGGAAGTAAGTGCTGAACTGTGTTTGTTTATGATGTGTAAAACACATGAGGCTTGTTATTCTTTTTTCCCCCACCAAAGGTGGAAGTGAAAGCCTTTCAGAGTGTGTTATCAGCAGTGCTTAGGCAACAGACGAGTGGGATGGAATACAGCAGTCTTTCCCCTGTGTATTTCTGTGCTTTGAAGGTTTGGGTTGGATGTGTGTATCCTGATGCAGTCGTGATTGTCACTAAGTATAGTTTTTGTTTGTTAATTTCCTAGTTTGTATACAGCTTTGCTGTACTTCAGTGGATAGCTTCCCCAGTCAGGGAGAAGGGGAACTCCATCTTCCTGGGAATCAGAAGGAGAACTGCACCACTGAAGCTAAATCCTGACTGTCGACCCTCCTGAAGGGTATGAAAGGCTATCAGATGCCTCAGAAAATGTTCTAACTTCGCAGCCTGTTGAAAAGCTATGAAAGGCAGTGCACCAGACACAATCTTCCATATCTGACAGTGAAGACATCATAGGAGTTCTCTCCTGTTGACAGGTTAAGAAACTTATCACTTCTTTTCTCATACAGCTTAAATTCTCACAAGAACGTCTGGAAACCTGAGTATGGCTACACACGGTAGCATCAGGATCTGTGCCACGTTTCTCTTCCTCAGGGTTTCCTATCCTTGATGAAGAACGAATGCATTTTTATAAATTGGGTAAAGGTGCAAGCCGAGAGTTGTCAGAAATTCTCTCCGTAAAGGCCACAGTAAGGCTGGGGACGTGGGAAAGGAATGACACCAATCACATGCAGAGCTGCAGTTCCCACAGGCAAACTATCAAGTTACTTCAGTGTAAAATGTGTTTGGTTCATGCTGTGGCTTGCACCAGTGGTCTGAAATCTTCATGAACAGTTTGTGGTGGCCGGTCTTAAATAAAGAGCCTCTTGGTTAGGAGCGAAATACGGTATTGCTGAGAATGTCATACTTGTCAGTCTGTGGACCAGCAGAAGTCAAAGATATTTTAGATTTAAGTTTGTGTTTAAAAAAAAAAAAATGTCTTTAGGCTTCCACGTATGGTGAATCCATACATCATGCCGCACTGAGGGCAGCAGAGCTAGAACAGATGAATTTGATTCATCTGTTCTGTCTGAAAACCTCAGCAGCGCACATTGCTGCGTTTTTTGTGGGACAGACCCTGTGAATGCTGGAGGCACCTCGACCGGCACTGGTCATGATAGTGCAGATTCTTCCGGAGAGCAACAGCAGCCTTGTGTAAACTGGCTGGAAGTTGGCGTTGTACAGGGTTTGGAGTGTTTGGGTTTACTGTCTGTCAACAACATAAAAGCCTGTTAGAAGTGCTCTAGAGACCTGAAGTGCTTCCTGGATCACCGGTTACCCTGAAACCTCCGTTTCCAGCCTGGAGGAGGAGGACTTAGCAGCAGGGCTACGCTCTCAGCTGCCAAATAGTGGTGGCTGTCGTCTTGCATTGCCAAAGGGAGTGGGAGCGCTTGCAGGGGCAGGAGAATGCCGTCACGCTAAGGCTTGATTGCTTTCACAGGCATACGGAGAGTCGTGTGCAGACGCGTGCTTACTGCGTGGGTGTTTTTGCACACTATAGGTGGCTCCTTTATGGGAACCCAAAGGACGAGGAGCAAATTCAGCCAGTGTTGGCCAGTCCGTGTGCTGATCTATTGCGCTGCTGCTGAAGAGCTGCTCCCCGACAGTGTTTATAGAGCAGTCAGATTCCACAGCCATGCAGGTGTAATGAAACTCTGAAAATTTGCTTTCATCTTGCTCTGTTTTTCAAAATCAAATATTATAAAGTGAAGAAGCTTGATTAAAGAAATAAAAAGGATGGAATGCTTCTAAGAGACAAACAGCTCTCTTGGAGGTTCGCAGCACAGGAATGCCATCTGTTTTTAAAACATGAGACAAAACAAAACACTTCAGAAGTCAGGGCCAAATTTGTTGAAGGGCTGAAGTATTGCAGTTTGGTTTCAAATTAAATGTGAAAATCCAGGTTTTGATTCAAATTCAATTTTAGCTGTCTGAAAGACTCAGTTATGAGTCAAAGCGGAATTCAGTTCCAGCAAACATGAAGGGACGCAGTTGGGCGTAAATTTCAGCGTTGGCTTCGTGTTATCAAGGATGGGCTCTCCATTTGCTCTTAGGCAGAAAACAGATTTATCCGTCTGCTATGGGTGTAGTCAAGCTAGAACTCATTGCTGCAACTGGGGATTTAAAAGGCTGACAAAACGTGAAGAGTTTGCACTTTCTTCCTCCTCTGCTTTTGATTGCTGTTGGAAGCAGGATGTTAATGTGTTTTGTTCTTCCATGCGACACAACAGTAATTTGGATTGAAAAAAATCCGTGTGAGCTGCTGAACATGGCATGGTTGGTGGAGTGTTTCTTCCAGTTTGTTATCCTTCTGGGCTGCTGCTTTCAGGCTCCTCTGAAAATTCCAGTTGCGTTTTGAGGGTGTAGGTAACTAAGGAGGCATATCAGCTGCTCAGAAAGAATGTTTAAACACCCTCTGCCTCGTGGCTAGCATGAAGCTGTTGCCCACCTGTTTCCGTGAGTGGCCAAGGCACCCTAGGTTTTTTTTTTTCAAGGAGCAGTGGGAGACTTGAATAGCTGTAGTACAAACAAACAGTAGGTGATGTACAACACTAGTTTTTGTCAGTGCTTAGTTTACACGTTGAATTTCTTCTTTTTTACTTCCAAATGTTTTTTGAAGTTACTGAACTGAAATCCCAGAACTGTATTCATTTTATCTGGAAGCTGTGCTAGTCTTGAGTATTTCTTACATCCAGTACATTACTTGCATGTCAGACACAGACTGGGGTAATAGGACAAAAAAAGCCAATCCACTTCACGCTTGTTAAATCCTTGGTTTTAGGATCTCATTCTACCACAATCCTTAAGGGTTTTGCCCTCCCTGAGGTTTGCTTACCACTGTAAGAAAGGCTGCAAGTCATGGGCTTTAGGTAATCGGTGCCGCCAGCGTTAAGAAATAGCTTGCTGCTGGGTGCAGCCGGTTCCCCTCTGTGGGGCTCCTTGCAAGGGATCTCTTCGGCTTCTTGGAATTTGCTGTTTCCAGTTCCGTGGTGGCCTGCTCTAACGTGGCCGTTTCAAAGTGTAACCCTGAGCGCCCGATCCTTTCTGTGACCCTTAGGAAGGTGTTTCAGCTCTGTCACAGGTGTGTGACCAAACTGGTTCTGTTTGTCTCTTGCTGCAGAATGTTCTTTCCAGGAGAAGCAGCCAGAAGCTTCGAGCACTCGTTTGACTCGTGTCGGTTTGGTGGGCTATGCATTAACCATCTTACCGAGCCCTCTGTTGCTGTGACTCTTTACCAGGGAAGAAGATACTGGCGTTGGCTTCTTTTGAGGAGTTTTGAGTTCTTGCAATAGCAGTACATTCTCTCTTTGCTCTGTTGTCTCATCCAGTCAAAATACAGCGTCACACGCACAGATTTATGAGCTGCTTTTTCTGTTCAGGGATCTTTGTGACTTGGTGGCTTACTGGCTTAATAGCGGAGTGGTTCACCACCCGGCAAACTGAGGGAAACACGGCATTCTGCTGCCACAACGTAATGAAGTGGCACCTTAGGTCTGGTGGTAGCTGTACCATATCTGTGCGGTTTGGGTTAAGCCCTGACCTCAGCGATAGTTAGGGTTCTGCATGTACAGCTATAAACTGATTTTTGCCCGTTGAGAGGTGATGTTTTATTATTTGATGTGTGGGGCCAAGCGCAGACATTCAATGGCTCAGGGCAGGGAATTTGTTTCTGGTTCTGATTCTAACCCTGACGTGTCGCTTCTTTTTTGCAGACAGTCATTGATGCCCATATCTTTCCAGCTCTCATAAATATTTTGCAAACGGCCGAGTTTCGGACAAGGAAGGAAGCTGCTTGGGCAATCACAAATGCAACGTCTGGAGGCTCTGCTGAACAGATCAAGTACGAAACAGTGCAAAGGTTTCAGTGAAACCGAGCTAGTTAGCGCTTGGGCCAGGAATCCAATTAGTAACCTAGAAACCGGAGAACCTTTCTCTAAAGTGTTGGTACAGTTCTCTTCCATGGGGAAAAAAAAAATCTAAATTTATTTCAGTGGCCATTGCAGAGTGTAGCAAAGTACCTTAGCAGCCTGGAGAGGAATGGCTCCAAGACCTGCTGCCAGGCCCCTGAGACAAGGACATGGTGTGCATTGTTCATCATGTTCATCTGTTCAACTTACACCAATTAGATTATGCTTATATGCAATTTTGTGTAGAATAAAGTTTGTTAACAACATTCATTTAAAAATTATAGACAAAACAGATGAGAATGTAGACGTATGTTACAAGATGAAATGATTATATATTTCTGTAGGTAGAGACAGACAATGTCTTATAAAGATTTTCAGTGTTCCAGCAGAACTGACCAGATACAAATAGCTGCCTGCAACTTTTCCCATTCCCCAGCCAAGCTGATATTTTATCTGGTTGTTTTGGTTCTTACTCCTGCATGCTAAATGCTTAAATGTCACGACCAATCATAACCTTGTTAACAATTAGCCTGGTTCTGTGTGGTGTTTTTCAGATATTTGGTAGAACTGGGATGCATCAAACCACTCTGTGACCTCCTTACTGTGATGGACTCAAAGATTGTGCAAGTAGCACTGAACGGGCTGGAGAACATCCTGAGGCTCGGAGAGCAGGAGTCCAAACGCAGCGGCACTGGCATTAATCCCTACTGCGCTCTTATTGAGGAAGCATACGGTATGGGCAGCACGTCTGTGGGCAGGGATCGCGGATCCATATGAGTGTCAGTAGGCCGGGTTGTGGCGGTTTCCGTATCACCTGAAAACGAACTGTTCTTAGACGTGTCTCCATTTACCAATGTACTTCAGCTTTTATTTCGTCTTTGTGTGCGTGCAGTTGGAGCTGATGTGTGCAGACGATCTCTTCCGTCTTTCTGACACTGAGGAAGCCTTCTGGGTGTTGTTCAGCCTTAGTATCTTCCCTCCGCAGCAGATAAAAGTGCGGGAGCTCTGCTCTGTTGCTCAGGTTTCAGGCCTTTCCTTTCCCTCTCTGCTGCCCCGCAGTTCCAAGGTACTGCTGCTCTTCAGGTCAGTTTCCTTGTTAAAAGGCCCAGGGATCTTCCCAGGTCAGTCTGGCCATTTTCTGTCCTGCATGGTATCTGTCGCTTCGCCTCAGCAGCATTTCTCACTAGAACTAGGTATCACTGAGGAAAAACATCAGCTTGTTTCACACCAGAAATAAGACTGTCTAGCAGAAGTCTGAAGGTGGAGAGCTTGCAACTTGCCTTTCTGCAGGATTTTTCCTTAATGCTGGCCCCTCTCTTCCATGTGGCTTTCTCTTTTTTAAGCACAGAGAGTACCGTAACTATGTTTGCTCTCCACTTCATGAGGATTTGTTTCTCTGTTTTCTTAGCACGCTGCTCTGGTGAGCCATTCTGCATTCACTGTCTGTAAGCTCACAGCTTCCCTTGAATTTTCAGAAATACTGAAATGGGAAGCAGTCCATATGCAAGCTGAATGGCCATCGTGGTGTGCTTATTTCATGTCAGTTCTGTCGTGGTACATGATCACAGGTGTACCTGTGCCGGTTATACAGTAAAACCAGTTGGTTTAAGGTGTCTCTGTTGGAATAAAATGCTTCCAGTTCCCGGCAGATGCTGACCGACAGATTCCAGGTGAACTGGAGCATTCATTCTGTTCACAGCAGCTGAAATTGGAAGACTGAAGGGCCCAGGGGATTCCTTCCCTTCTGGGTCAGCTGGGCTCAGAGTTTGTTCCCTCTGCTTGTTCCCAGGTCCAGACAGTAGAGAGGCAAAGCATGAATTCCCCATTGGTGTGTGCATGCACCCTCTGTTCAGATACAGCAGGCCCCAGAGACAGGAGGACGGTACCGTTACAGGAACCCACAGAAACACAGGCAGCGCAGAACGCCCGATCGTTTTCCTGAAGGCTGGTACTCTGGGAAGCCCCCTTCATGGTTCCTTCTGGTGTCTGGCTTCCAGCCCCTCAGTCTGTCTGGTGTCCTGTTCAAATCCAGTTCTCTGGCAGAAGTCTTTTAGCCCAGAATGCAGCAGTCTGCAGAGCATTCCAGCGAGAATTTCTTCTCTGAACTGCCCGAGTAGGTTTTGCACCAGTGATAAGGGCTAAATTGTTCAGTGCCTCAGAAGCAGTGGCTTCAGATGGGTTTGGTTGTCTGGATCATGCTGGTTAATTCGAGCAGCCCTCGGTGAGATATCCTTACACGTCCTGTGAGGTTCACGGGGACTGCTTTTCTTCCACTTGTGTTACCCTTTTCCATATCTGTGTGCGTGTATGTCGGCAGGAATCTTGACCGGTCCTGCCTGCACTAAATCTGTAGAGGTGAAGTTGAAGGCAGTCAACTCAGCTTGTCAGCTTAGATAGCTTTTGTTATACTTGTCTCTGCAGTGCTCAGCACTGAGGTATAAAGAATTAAAAATAAGTTATCAAGAGTGTTATAGGAGAGCATGTAGCACTGAACATTGTTTCTTGAGTAACAGCTGACTTCCAGGGAAGAGCTATATCAGAACAGGATTTTTTCTTGCCTGATTTTAGGTTTTGTTTCTGAAGAGTGAGCAGGTATTCTTAATCACGGAGATGTTTTAGGCTATCAGGTGCGGCAGCTCCCTGCTTAAAAGTTTCATTCATGGTTTGGGAAGCTCTGGTCAGTGGCTGCTGTGTTCAGAAGCTGGGACGGTGTTGCTGCTTCCTTACGAGTTGTGTTTTGTGTGCACTTGCTCCTGGTTCCTACATCTTTACAGAACTGCAGAAGGGACCTCTGGAGGTCATCGTGGCCCACCACCTAGAAGCTGTTGCCCAGGACCATGCCTGGATGGCTTTTGAATATTTCTGTCCGTGGAGGTTTTGGCACAGCTGGGACATAGGCTGGTGTCAGCAGCAGTGCTGGGGTGATTACCAGAAGTGTCTGCTGACTTGCGGTTACCTGACCATGGGCATGGCCCTTGTAAATAAAAGCACTGGGAGCAGACTTTGAGGAAACATGGTCCTAAAGGTCTCTTCAGAAAAAGCCTTGAAGGCCCTGTTTTTCCACACATTCATTGATTCATGATTTTCTGGAGTGAGAGGGGAGAGGCAGAGTATGAAACATTGTGTGGTTTCAGGGGAGCTCTGTAGCTGAACCTGTTTTTCCTTTGCTGTGGAGAGTGCGAGTGGTGTAAGGATGTCTGTAGTGGGACCTGTTTTTTCTGAAAGTGGAAGAGAGTTGTCACGGAACATGATTGATGTTCACAGCAGACTGAAAATGATCATGGCCATAACTGTAACTTCTGCACGCTTCTTTTTTCTGCAGGCCTGGACAAGATTGAATTCCTCCAGAGCCATGAGAATCAGGAGATTTATCAGAAGGCCTTTGATCTGATCGAGCACTACTTTGGAACAGAGGATGAAGACAGCAGCATCGCCCCACAGGTGGATCTCAGCCAGCAACAGTACATCTTCCAGCAGTGTGAGGCTCCCATGGAAGGCTTCCAGCTCTGAGGTGCCCCTGTGGTGTGTGCTCCTCTACCTAGCCAATCCTGTTGTCGAGCCACAAGCCGCCCGTGGAGTGATTCTCTCAATGTTTTCCATAACCCTGTTTGCGCTCATTCGCTTGCCTTGTGCACATGCTCTTACATACGTCTGGAAAACTTCCGGCTCTCCGTGGCAGGATGCCCTCTCCTTGGCAAGGGGTTGCCAGAATCGCCCTTCTTCTCTAGATTCTGAACTTCTCCACTGTCATCTTTGTGGAGTTGAGGCACATTTCTATACTTTGAGATATTCCCTACTCCTGTTGCAGGAACATAATCCCTCCTCCGCTAGCCCCCACGCTCCTGGCATCCGAGGTAAGGCTGCCTTTCTCATGTACGTGCTGCAGCGTGTGCCTGCAGTCCAGGGAGACATTCAGGCTTTCTGAGAACGTAGCTGAGTTCATTTCCCGTACTCGTCCCTGGATGCCTCTTCGGATGGCTGTGAGAGATGTCTTAAATCTTCCCACGCAATGCATCTCCTTTGCTGTATGTGCCAGGAGGAGTTATTGGCATATAGAACGTTACAAATAATGGAACAAGTTCTCTATCCCCTGCGACAACAAGCTCCAACGGCCGTGTTTTCTGGTTCTTAAGAACACTGAACGCACCTGGCCCTACCCCTTCTCAACACGGAGCTCTCAAGCTGGGCAGCAGACCACTGTGGAGATTTGTATACCTTCCCAGTCTTTCCATCCACAAAAAAAGAACCTGTGAATAGGTCACCTCCCCAGAACTGACTTTCCGAACCAGCTTCTAGAATGGAGGAACTATCCTCACTTCTGCTCGCCAGCGCCGTACGGTCCGGCCAGGCCTTCCTTAACACCCAGCCCTTCCTGACTTTGCGCTCCAGAGTCTGGTCCTCAGTGTTAGAGCTACGGCTGAAATTTCTATCTGCCTCTTTACATTTTTACACAGCTTGACTTGAACAGATTCCTCTTCTGGAAAAATGACCTTCTGAACGCAAAATCTTAATGTGTAAAACTTAGCACAAGGAGTGTTAGATCTCCTTTTCATTTTCACTAGACAAGAGCTTCCTCTCCACCTCACCTGATGGAGTCCGCCTGGCCAAGTCTCTTATTTAACAACCACAATGACACTACACTCAAAGGATAGCAGCATCGCACCCAGATCCACCTGGCCCTTCCATTTCATTTTTCCTTCTGCTGTTTACGGGGCGTCAGGTGAATTAGCATGGAACGCATGGTTCCCACAGGTGACATCTCTGCAAGGCACCGCTGGCTGCATGGCAGCTCTCACCGCGGCTGCAGACTGCCCCTCTGCTAGCAGCATGCTCCTGGCTCCGCAAGCTGCTTGGGTCACAGGTATCTGATGCGAAGGCCTGCTGCTCCTCACCGAGCTCAGCTGACACCAAACTCTTCATGCAGCGGGGGGACACACGCCACGTGGCTGGAAGCGGCAGTTCCGTTCCTGCGAATGCAACGGATTCCCCAGGCTGCCCGCTCCCCCCGGCAGCGGGCTGTGTCCTTTCGAGCCATTTGGGACGTTCGGAACACGTTTGTCCAGTGTAAACATTTCAAAAATGCCACTGACGCCTGCAGCCCTGGGTACCTGTGGTAAGTGTTGGTGGCAGAACTGTCTGCAAGATCCTCCTTAGGGCTCCTCTTGGTGACAAGCCACTGCAAAAGCGGCCCGTTGGATGCAGAGTAATGCAGATGCCCAAATCACTTGTCAAACTGCTGCAAGAAGCTAGGCAAAGGCCTGATTGTCAGCGCTGTGTCACCGTTACTTAAACGCAGTCTTCAGTTCTGTCTGTGCTTCAGGATGGAGACTCTGACCTGTGTGGCCGCTGCAGAAGCCACCTGCTGCCTCCCTAGCTAAGCCAGTCGGCCTGCACCTCCCCTCTCCTGGTTATTTTCTCTAGTGCTGCTTTGTGCTGAAGGAACATTTAGTTTACTGCACTTGATCTGTAAATGAACTTTGATTCTTTGTAATTTTAGGGGGTTAAATTTGGTGGTTAATTTAAAAAACAAAAAAAACCCTCAATGTTGCCTTTACATCACATATAAATAACTGTGTTTCTCTTTTCTTGAAGGGTGATAGAAGCACTGATTAGTAGCAAAATCTTGTTTTAGCTTTTGGATTTTTTTGTGCTGGATTTTTTTACGTGTAAATTTCCAATAACATGTCATTTCTATAAGATTTGTTTAAAATCATTTACCTCTTATTGGATGGTATAAAAATGCTACATATTTTGTAAACAAATCTGAGCAAAGTGTGTGTGCATATATTCTGTATATTCATATATGTATATTCTGTGTATATATACACCTGTGTGTATATATACATATATATACACACACACACAACTGTATATATATACACACACGCCCCCCGCAGGTGTGTATATGTATACATATCTATATAGCTATATATCTATATATATATAAGTGTTTTCTCTTCCAGGCTAGTGAAAACAATGTGGTGCATTGGCGTATCCCTCCCCTGCCCCCAGGAAAAAATGACAATTGCCTCTAAATGAGTGAATTAAAAACAAGTCCATTTAAGCCGAACGGTGTGCCTTCCTGTGTGAGGAGCCTAGCCAGTGTTTGTTACTTTTGCAGTGGAAATGTGAATTCAGAGCAGATAAGTATAAACCTTTGAACTCAGTATGTTTGTTTGAAGTGACAGGCTTGGTTGACACAGGTCCTGTTGTTGTCGTATATACTTAGGCTGTGTACAGCGTGTGAGTGGTACTGCATAGCATTTGGACCGAAAGCAAAAACAAGACAGAAGTCACCATGGCACACATTAAATGGATCAAAATGTGGCTAACTCATAGGTCTCAATTTAATTTTAAATGGTGCTCAGTTGGGTGTGTTTTCATCAGGATCTTCCAGCAACCAGCTCTTGTCCTTGCTTTACTTAGCCTTAATAACGACTTGAAAAGAAACAAAATCTTATGCCAAGGGCTGCAGATCACACAGGTGCGGAAGGGAGAACGGCCTTGTGCGTTATGAAAGGAGCAGCTGCCTGATTCAGACCGATCAGGGTTACTTGTTATCCACGGGCAGTCCAACTGTTTGTGTGTTGGCAGAGCCACATGTGCGGTGTAACATTACCCACCTAATAAATAACATTCGGGCCACATGTAAAGGACTCTGTGTTGGAGGAAGAGTGCCTCTGAAAAGATGCGGGATCGCTGTATGTTATTGCGTGTAATTCCCAAAGGTCTAAAAAGAAATCTTTCAGTAGAAATGGGGAAACATCTGAACTTCGTATTCAGCTTTGTTGAAACTTCTTTTTTTTACAGGAGTATTCTCAGTGTTGCTATTAGCACTTAAAAAAGGATGCTAAAAACTGGGAGTGACAACAACTGTTAAAAAGTGTGAGGTTCCATTCACGGTACGCGTGTGTTGGGGCAGCAGCCAGGAGCTGTAATGCCTTCTGTTGGTGAAGCTGGCAGCGGCTGTGGCAGGCAGGGTTGCTCTCTTGGATTCAGGAAGATGCAAGAGATGGGAGGGCAGAGTGGCTGGGACCTCAGTGGCTGAGCCAGGACCGGTGCCTGGGGCTCCGGGGAGTACACGGCACAGGGAAAACAAGCGTCGGAGGCAGCTGCTGCCTGGAGACTTCAGCCTGCCCTTACAGTTCTGTGCTGGTTCCTTGATGCCAACCAAACCCTGAGGGTCAAAGCCCGGGGGTCTCTGCTCTTACGGGAAAGGAGGAAGGCGTTGACCCAGGCGAACACGCATGTTCCTGACCCCGCGTTTCTGTTTCAGCGGTGGGGCTGCTGAAGAGCTGAATCCTGCTGCCCAGTTCTGAAAGCGACAGAGCTCCCGGTGATGTGCCTCTGTGCTTCCCTGAGGACTGCTCTTACCTTTGGGTGGTTGCATCTCTGCACCAGCTTTAAGTAATTCCCCACGTCTTCCAGTGCGGTTTCTTTTCTCCTGGGACTGGCACAACGTGCCATTAGTACTTTCCATGCCGATTTTAGCCAGCAGACATCAAGATCTATCTACAGATGCCTGAGTCTTAGTGGGAAAATGAGCAAGATCTGTGTGTGCGCTGCTGTGACAATGTCCACAGGGCTCCCATGTGCTTGTTTGGGGCAGTGTTCAGGCTGTCAGCTCATTGTTGCTTCGGGAAGCATCTGGAATGGGTGCAGTGGTAAGGCCTACAGCGCAGGGTTAGTAATCGTACTTGTGGAGTGAAAGTAAATGGTGTTGCAAACCAAGCCAAAGGGGAGAAAGAAAACAAAATACTGATATTAGGTTGTGTTCCTGTTCATCAGGAGCTGCTCTAAGAGTGTAGGCCACAGCTGTGACCTCATCAGGTGGGGCAGGCTGTCCTCCAGTCTGCTAGACTGGCTGCTCACACAGCCATGTGCAGTTTGGTTTTTAACCGTTGTGTTCTGAAGCACTTTCTTGGAAGCCATCACACTAGGAAAGAAATGGCTTCTTTCATTGTTCCTCTCAGAAAGATTGAACTTGTTTTTCTAGGATCAAACTGCTTGCAAAAAGAATACTGCAATGGTTGGGAGTGAGCTGGAGATGGTGCACAGCCATGCTCAGGCGTTGGAGCCTATGCAGAAGCTGAAGGAGAGCACGGATGTGTGCAGTGATGCACAGGTCGTACTGGAGAGCCGGTAGTGGGGATACCAGGCACGTATGGGAAGGATGTGACCGCTGCTCCATGGAGCTTCTCGAACTTCTGGACCAGAGTTTGAGGGTTGATAAAAGATGGTGTGAAGCTTATAGATACTTTGTGTAAAATGAAGAACTGATGGCCGCTGCTGCTCTGGGGTGTTGCCTTCTAAGTGGTATTTTCCCATATTTTTATTTGAAATGCTTTACCCATTGGAAGAGTCCAAGTAGAATTATATACAAAGATAGACGAGGTACCTGCTCGTTCAGTTTGCAGTGCTCTCAGTGGTGCTTATTGAAAGCAGAACACTCCTGAGAGATGCATAGTTCCAAATTCTACCATCAGCAAGCATAAATCAAATCATCAGCCTCCCTGTAGGTAAAGTGGAGCACTGCCTGGCCTCATTTAACTCAAGCAGGGGCACCTATGTGCTCAGTAGTGCAGCGAAGAACCAAAGCTGTCACGACAGATCTGTGCACGTACCTGCAGTGGGACTGAGCCTGCTCCGCTGGTGTGACAGCGTGCTTGCAGCGGTTGTCTCAGAACCTGGTAACAGGCTGTGTGCGCGTCACCTGGTGGTTGCAACGCCTGCGTGTGGTTAGGAGAGAGAGCCAGAGATGCAATCCATAGAGAGATGGACTGCAGCAGTTGTCACTAGCTGTGAAGGACTGCTCATTATTTCTTTCCAATTGTAAAGACAGGATTTACCCTGCATTCCTGAAGGGCTTTTAATTTCTTCAGTGATGTTGCTAATTTTTAGTAGCACAATAGCAAAGAAAAGTTTCAGGAAGAACAATCTGCCTCCCATGAGCAAGATGTCAGCAAACTACAGTCGAACATGTACCTCCTCTGTTTCTAGGGTCCCCAGCGGCCAGTTAGCAGGCGGTCCTGGGAAAGTACATGGCTTTGAACAGCCGTGATGGCCCCAGTCTGCATGAACTGAAAGGAGGAAAAATACTGGTCTCCAGCTGCTGAGTGCTCTTCAGCACGGACAGTGTGCGACTCTCCTCGGATGAATGCCAGAGTCAGGGCTACTGGGAGCTGCTCTCTGTAGGTGTTCCTGGGTCTGCTGGTCCTAGAACTTGAGGCAGATGATCTTTGAGTGAGCTAGCATCATGAGAGCACAGATGGCAATTTAAAGGGAAAATATGCAAATAAATCCAAATAAATGTTAAAAAAAAAAAAAAAGAGCTTGGCAGCAGAGAGCAGAAATACTTGTTTACGACTTTCTCCTCATGTGCCTCTAAGTTGCAAATCTGATAGCACAGGCTGAAGCTGTTTCCCAATTTGAATTTCCTCTCACCTTACCAACAACTCCAGTGTAAAAGATGTTCTCACACGCAGCACGCTCTTCCTGAGGAATGCCATTTCACTGTCACTCCCCCTCCTCTCTTTAGCAAAAGAAGGCAAAGTAATCTTTGACTTATGCAAAAGTAGCCAGACTACAGTGGACCTAGGACAGGTAAGCAAAGTTTCCAATGACTTCCGATCACTTTGGCAGCATTGATGCAGTTCACGCAATTACTCCGGAGTCAAGGACTTCCCTAACAGCTGTTCTCTCACACAAAAGATGCACAGAAAATTTTAGGCAGCCTGTAACTACAGAACACCTGTAGCACTAGTATTTTTAAAGGGACCTCTAGCAGTCAGCAGCAGTGGATGGCTGAAGCAGCGAGTTATAAAGAGGTTAATGAAGGAAATCAAGTTACATGACTTGAAGAAGAGTTGGGAGGAAAGGGGAAGGTATCAGGAAGAAAACAGATGTGTGTTTTTAGTGACTACAGGACAATGTATTCATTTTTGAACACACAAGTGCAGAACACACAAGAGATGTGACTGTGTTCTCCTCCCAGTTCTGGAAGGGACATCAGCCTGCCTTCCCCCCTCCGTGGTTTCTTCGTTTCCTCCTCTAAGGTTTAGCAGATGTACTCTGAGCAGCTTCCTCTCTCCACTGAGCTTTCTTCTCCAGGTTTATGGTCGTCAGGGTTTCGTGCCTTTTTACGGCCTACAAAATAACGACAAAGCAAGAGCAGAAAAGCGTCACCTGAAGGACCACAGAGGTGAAACTCGAATCAGTTGTATCTGATAGAATATCCAGCCTATCCTTAGCAGGGCACAGCTCTATCAGCTTTAACAACAGGAAGAGAGGGGGGTTAAAATTCAACATCCAAATATTATTTTAGTTTAAACTCATTACTTGTCAGAGAATAAATTAAGCCCTTCCATTAATAGCACTAGCAGATGTGTTCTGTGCTTCTAGTCAGTATTTAACACCAGAAGTCAGAGGAACTGGAAACGAATCACAAGCTAGATGCAATAGATTCCAGCTGCTGTGAAAACAAGGGTCCTACAGCAGCTGTCCGCCTCCTTTCTGGTGTGTGTGTTCATACTGTGCAAACCTAAGAGGCCTGTCTTCTGGGAAGCGTCAGTCCTTGGTTTCTTCTAACACCAAGGAGAAACCTTTCCAGTGATTGATGGCAGAGTGGTGCATCCCTTTCATTTCCATAGGCGAATGCTGACGCAAGTGAAGCCTCACTAATTTACAGTGCTGGGACTTTTTTTTTTAATTATTATTATTATTTAAAGCAACATGCCAAGAAGCTCTACAGACTATATTCATGTCCCTTGCCTTTGAGACTAATGCTGCTGAGAGACTCGAGCTCGACTTCAACGTGCAGAAAGCATTCATTGTTTCTTTACGAAAATACCAGCAAGTTAATAGCTCACCAGCTACGTTAAAACCCGCCCAATTAACGCACGGCCAACCTTGCTGCTCTTGGAGTCTTTAACCGTTATGCTCCCTCACTTCACGTGATGCAAATTGACTCCCAGACTCAGTGCTGCCACATACGGAGCTTCTTAAGATTCCTTGCCAAATCCTATACAAGAACAACTCCGTGTCTGCAGCGCCTGGGAGCTTTTCTCTGCAGTGAGGGTTACTGCTGGGGAACTGGAAGGACAGCCAGCGCTAAGAACCCAAAGGAGGAGCTGAGGAGTCTGGTGCTTACCTGCTTCCCTTTAATGACCGTCACTATGCATCCCACTATTGTCAGGGCAATCATGACGTAGCTGAACTTCACACGCAGGGTGGACTGTGCTGCTCTGATGGCATCGATCCTCAAGAAAGAAAAGAGCAGGCTCGTTACTGGAGACCAAATTTCTGCAGGCGTGCTATTTATGCGTTTTATTTCACACTGGCTGCTGAACGTAGCACTCCTAGCAAGTCTGAACAGGGTGTGGGGGGAAGGGTTACCAAAGGGTCCGTGCTGGTTCAGTGAGTCACGCAGCACCTGAGAACCTAAAAGGCTCTGCTCTTTCGTTTGAAGAGGAGAGCAAGAGTGGCGTGGTCACCGTTCCAGAGCGCTGACCTGAGAACATTTCTGATCACAGAGAACAGGTCGATCTAGCACGGAGCTGAGCATTTAGCTTCCAGGTTACTTGTTTTTGCAATAATTTGTTACGAGCAACTTGGGTGCAGGCTGCAGTTCAGCCGAAATGCACAGAAGTAGGATCCTAAAACTTCACTAGTTCATTTTTGAAGCAGCTTGGGTGTGCTGGGCTACACAAGAGGAAAAGGTAGTTACCTGACCCCAGGGTTCATTCTAAAATCGATTCAGCAGCTGAGTTAGCATTTATTTTGTTTAATATATCAGTAGCAAGGCATGGTTCTATCACGTGCCCTTACGTAGTTCTTAATCCTCTTCTCCACTTCGGCTGAACTATTTCCCCAAACAAAACCAAGAATTCCCTTTACACTTGCAAAACTGATCCGCTTTCATCAGAAGTTGGTTTGTCCTTTCAATAAAGCATGATTTTAGATGCAGTCAATGGCTTCACTCAGTTTTCTTAAAAACATTCACAAGTATTTTGTATGCAAAAGATACGGGAACTGACAAAAGTTGATGTTTTAGTAATTCAAGACCTTATATATTTCAAATTTAGTTCTGAGGAAAATGATTCAATACAAAATGGAATTACTTCAACAATTTTTATCCACTGTGACACATTTAGAAAGAAACAAACACGCGAGTGTGTGTTCAGTTCCCACGCTATGCATCCAGACAAATGGAATATCTTTAGAGAGCAGCTGCACGATCTGCTTATCTGGAGTCATACAAGATGAACCCAGGCTGGATGTGTTCCTGGGCAGTTTGATCTCGTGAGCTAGTGGCTGGCAGCCCTGTCCACGGCAGGGGGGTTGGAACTAGATGATCTCTGAGGTCCCTTCCAACCCAAGCCAGTCTATGAATCTTTTGAATACAAACACATATGTGATAGATGCTGGTGATCCCTTCAGGAACAACCTAAAGGGGTGCACCTCAGCAGTACAGAATCCCCTGGTCACATCCTCTCATCTGCGAGGTGACACAACAGCCACAGCAGCCTAAGGAACCCACTCCCCCTCAGAAAACATATTGATGAGTTGCATTCAGGTAACGCGATCCTGTGCAGACAGTGTTTCTCGTTCACAGCTTCAAAACAGGCACTTACGAGACAACCTCTGGTATATCCTCCAGTTTCTTGAAATGCCCTGCCCACAACAAACATTTTTTCTCCCAGTCGGTAGGCCTGTGTCCAGGCACCCTTAAAAGCGGCCGACCTAGAATCAAATAAAAACAAACAAGCAAACACATTGGAGCACGTGAAACAGTCAGAAAAGCTGAATTGCCAAAGCCATAACAAAACCAGCTGGGCTGAGGAACGCAGGATTTTAAGTACAATTGCTAGAGCTGGTTACCAAGCAGAAAGGTGTGATGCGGTCAGATCAATGAGCTACGGATTAAACTGAGGGCAGGTGAGACAGCCAGATCTTGCCCAAGGCCGCTGTGTTCGCAGCTCTGATTTGCAGAGCCTGCTCCAGCATCTAAGCTTCCTAAGCTGCTGTGATGTCGTAGTTTTCCCAGGTCCATAAATGACCTAGGAAGTGGCGCGGATACGCAGCCTGCTGACAACGCTGAGTTAGTGAGAAGCACCAGGAAGGTGGCTCAGCGTGAAGAGCTGCAGGATGTGAGAACCCTGAGTCAACGACACGGCCGGCGAAATCCCGCGTGCACAGACACGAAGCAATTCTAGCTGACATACGAAAGACAAACTCCAACCCAACCACGACTGCTGAGGAGCGAGTCCTTGGGGTTTCACAGAGGGTTTGGGAAAGTTTGGTAACAGAAAGACAAACAGCGTTATTAGCAATGACGAGGAAACGCACGCTGAGCGGCACGAACTGCACAAAACCCATGACTCCAGCGCTCTGAAGAGCACGTGGAACACCGAGCCCTTGTCTCAAACGCAGTCGAACTAGAAAGGGCCTGGAGAAAATTCACAAGGATGATCCCAGGTGTGCAACAGCCGCCATACAACGCACAATGCAATAGGCTGAGACCCCTCAGCCTGGACAAGTACCACCCGAAACCCCGCCAGCGCAACACGGGGCACCAGAACCATGAGGGACGCTGACAGCGGGGGCTGCAGTGAACAAACAGGCCCTGCTCTGGAAGGAGTAACGAGCTGAGGAACAGAGGGAAAACAGCACACACCAGGTTCAAAACAAACACAGGCCTGTAGCTATTTTCTCACGGCGCAGCTCAGCAGGGGAACTCCTTCCCAGAGGATGCGGGTGGTAAAAATAGTCCCAGCCTCAAGATACTGGGCGAATTCACAAAACAGAAATCCACCGAGGACCATCAGACAAAGTCGCCGTCTCTGGGACAGCAGCCTCGGCACAGTGCCCTGTGCCTGTACTCCCCCTTAGGCCCCTGCTATCCATCACCGTTCCTGTTAGTCCCCACAGAAATGTAAGGGCCCTCCTTTACTGGCTGCTACTGGAGACACGACACCGTTAGGGACCCCCGGTCTTACCCAGCACAGCTGAGATTTGTTTGTTCAACACAGCTGTGCGCAGAATGCTTCACTCACATCTGTCTGCTGCTTGATCTAGCATCAGTAGGCCAAGAAGGGAACCAGCGGCACAGGTGGTCTGATCAGAGCACCCTAACTCCCATCCACAGTGGCAAAGCGATTCACGACCTCACCTTTACCCAGCCGGCTCCACCCTTAAATACCAACGGAGCAGATGACTCGGGCTGTCTCTCCTGCAGGGCAAGTTCAGGTTTGTGAGCAGCTGGAGCTGGTTCTACTGTGAAAAGCTGCAGAGGTATTTTAGCTAGTACGGTGTTCCTGTTCCTAAACACTGGGAGTTTCTAGTGAGGCTGGACAGTCGGCTCTAGAACACAGCTGATAAGCCTCAGAGTGTAGGGCCACACACCAACTAGGATCCTGATGACCTGCTACAAAGTGACAGCTGCATTAGCGTCACAAGAAGAAAAAGTGCTTCCGGGCTTTTTTGAGAAAAAACAGCAACAAGGCCTTATTGCTAATTTTAACATTCAGTTTTTCAGTCTAAAGATCAGAATCCCTTCTCACAAAATCAGGGATGTTGGTATTCACGTCTGCAAAGTCCCTGTTCAGGTGGCTGCAGCCTGGGTATCTAAATGTTTGACAGCACGAAACACGGCACGGCCTTTGTCAGACGCTTACTTCTTGGCTGAACTGGGCTTTCCTCCTGGGGCCTGCTGCAAAGCCTTCTACTCGCCTTCGGCCCCATTCCCACAGTCATCCTCAGAGCCACGGGAACGTTTCTTTCCAGCAGCTTAATAGCCCTACCTGGAAGAGAAAGCAGAGGAAGCAACGGGGCGACAACTCGGAATATTGGACATCAAGAATGCTGGCAGCCCCAAGAGAAAAAAAGAAATAAAAATAGTAGGTACAAATCTAATAGTATGTAAGAAACTGCAGGTTTAGGCTGTAGCAGAATCTAATAAAGAAATTAAAGACAGCTCTATAAACCACCAGAATCTAATAAAGGAATTAAAGTCAACCATCACTTGAGCTTGCCTGTTCAGCATATGTAGAAAAGCACAAATGACAGATTATAGCCCATGAGCAATTTCTACAACGCAGCGACTATCACCATCTCAAGGCACTTGTCTGTTCGTGGGCACCAGACACGCTTTGGAGGGTGCTGCTCCGCTGCACAGCAGCATTTCACCGATCTCGTCGCATCCCAAAAGCCACAGACCTGACAGAGGGCCACCCAGAAAAAGGCAGGATCCGGCAGCACTGAGGCACACACTTCGTGGGGAGCTGGAAGGGGGCAAGACACCTTCTGCACGAGAATGTGCCCTCGAGAAAGTCCTAGTTTGTTAATAAACAAAAAATTTCTGAGGGAAAAAAAAAAAATTTGGAAGATAAAGGGGCATTTCTAAAATATATATATATATAATCTCAGTTCTTTGCTCTTCTTTATGCCGCAAGTTTTCCCTCCTGTGAGGGAGGGGGAAAAAAAAAAA
>VXAV01000369.1:121490-145455 GCA_013399715.1 Alectura lathami
TTTTTTAATACAGGAGTTGCTCAGGGTGATGAGGACGATCGATGACAGAATCGTCCATGAATTAAACACTACAATCCCAACAGCCTCCTTTGTAGGGAAGATTGATGCCAGCCAGACGTGTAAAGAGCTCTACCAGTCTGTAAGTGCCCGCTCCGCGAACTCCAGCTCGCTTCTGAGGTTTCGTTGTGTTCAGCGGCCACTAAAGCAGGGCACCTCTGTTTCCAAGGAGAAACGTCCTGCTAGATCATCCTCCGTGCATCCACAGCTGGCATGCTGGACTTCTCTCCGTAGCTAAGCCACACGCACGTGGAAGCTGCTGCTCCTTAAAACCGTGCTGTGGACGTCCTTGTCCTGCAGTCCCGATCCTTTGCAGTGTGCTTCCAGACAGCCCACTTCTTTCTGTTACAACGGGTGCTAGCGCATTCGTGGTACTCAGAGACTCTTGTTCACGTGCATCTGTGGCTTCTACCGTCAGATCACGTTGGTAGCTGCTGCTCAAAGCAGTGTTGCTTCTGGCACGTGATTGTAGAGGCAAAGGGAGCTCTGCAGGCATAGCAGTGCCCTGCCTCCAGAAAGCCTCTCTTAAGCTTGTAACTCAGTTGTTTTTTCTCCTGGGCAGCTGACCTAGTTGTTGCGCCTTTCTCTCTTCCCACTTAGCTGATGGAAGCTCACACCAGCAGAGAGAGAATCATCAAAAACTGCATCGCTCAGACTTCCAGCATAGTGAAAACTCTCCGAGAAGAGAGGGAAAAGGCGCAAGACGACGTAGCATTATTAAAGCAGCTCAGGAAAGAGCAGACAAAGGTGAGTGGTGGAGGCTTTGAGGGGCTGCTTGGAAGGAAGAGAGAGTCTTCCCAAATGGAAGGGTGTCCCTGGTGGAGAGAACCTGAAGGGGATCCTGATGTAGTGTTGTCCAGCATTCTTGTTGGCTGGGTTTGTGAGAGCCATAAAAGCAGAACAGAACTGCTGCAAGTGGAATATTTCCTGAGACTCCATCACACAAATGCATAGAAAAACATGCGTGCTTCTCCACCGTGGGCCCTGAATTCCACTAACACCGCTTGGTGGAGCTTAACTGGGGCTCGTTTATTCTCTGCAAGATGTCTGGATATTCCTTTTTGCCTTACTGAGGTCTCGTGAGGACTATCTGCAAACGGTGGGCAAGGGAGCCAAGATGCAAAGGCTGCAAGATGTCATTACATGTCTCTCGGGTTTGTCCCTTGCACCACTAGCTCAAGCATTCAGTGACCAGCATCAGGCAGGCACAGGGTGAGCTGCCTGGCCTGCGCTCCGCTGCGAGCTCACGCATAAAGAGCCAGGTGGCAGGCGAGTGGTTTTCTCCTCAGAGCCTAACTTGCAGCACTTGCAGCAAGCATCCATGCTCGTCTGGGAAGGCTGCAGGGAAAGTTTTGTTTGCGGCATGGATTCTTTGAACCACTTGGTTACTGAGCCCCAAACCTGTCGCTGGAAGCAGTAGGAGGATCACGGTGATAGTGTTTAAAAGTTAGAGGGCCTTTCAAATGTTAAAAGCAGTCCGTAATCTCGAAACATCCCAGAAATCCTTTGAGTGACTGACCTCGAATTTGCACTTGGTGTTGTGAGTTTTTTTTTTTTTTTTTTTTTCCTCCCTGCTTCCCATTTTTTCTTATCCTTCTTTATGAGCTCAACTTTTTTCTGGGGCTCAGATAAGCTCTCGTGACAGTAACGTTTCCTACGTCTAAGATGATGCGTTTCAAATGTGTATTTATTTGGTTGCAATGCAGATCTGTTTTTCTCTTGCCATTTATGCTTCTCTCCTACTGCTGATGGTGTGAAGTGAAAGACTTTATAAAAAATTACTACTTCTGGGTCACTAATTTAAAAAAACAACAACCTTGGAGTTGTATGCGTCTGTCAGACACATTTTAGCCCCCTTCCGTTCAAATACCATGTGATTATTGTGTTAATTTGGTGTCATCTCACTTCTCTTGTATGACGTATCATAAAATAGCCAACCAAATTAATTCTCAAGTCCAAAACGTACAGCTTAATGAGTATTAGCTTTATCAAGTGGATTAGCGGGGCCTCTAAGAATGTCAGAGCGTATTTTTGACGAAACAGCCCAGAACACCTGTATAGCCTCGTTGGTTAACCCTGGTGTCATTGCAAAGAAGGAAAAGCCCTTCTTTGAAATGCCGAAGGTCTGAGCAGTCGTGTTGTAGCCTAATTCTGGTCATCTGGTCACCCAGCTCGTGCTGGGTTCTGATTTCAGACAGTTTGGAGCCCTACTGAGTAGGCAGAAGCTCATCCAGCACCCGTGCGCACTGTACGCGTCTGGATGTCCTGTGGGGAAGGGTTTTTTAGTGGGATTGCTGTCTTGGTTTGCACCTGTTCGCCAGTTCTCTGATTTAAAATGAATTCACCCTGGAGTCTAAAACTCCAGCGAAAATAAATCCTAACTGTAGGCATGAAGGGCAAACGGGCTCTTGCACCCCTGTGCTGCTTCTGGAGCTCGTGGCAGGGTCAAATTACTGAGCGCAGCTGTGACACGTGTCCCTTGGAGTGAGTACCGGAGGCGAGACAAAGAGATTCCTGCGTGTCTCCCGCACTGACTGAGTGCTCAGGAACGGCTTGTTGGGGTAGCTCTCGCCAGAGCTCCTGTGAACTTCTCTGTGAACCTGCCTTGTCCTGCTGTGGTCACGTGCCGCAGCAACTGGTTCCGACAGCGTGAGCGTACGCGACCTGCTCTCGCAGACCTTTGTGGTCAGCGCAGAGCAGGTGGCGAAGGAAGCGGAGGGGATGTCTCCGTGGTCTAAACCCTAACTCACGAGAATTTGTGGCTTCCTCCTAGTGTCGCTTCCATCTGTGCTGTCTGGCTCTGATAATTCACGTGTGGGAGAATGAGAACTCAAAGCTGACCCTAGCGCTGCCATCCCCTGTGCGGAGCGCTTGAACCGGGCACAATTATTTGTGTCCGTGAAGCCACGAAGGTTGTTCGGTTCGTTGCTAACGAATCTGATAGGCAGTATTTTAGTAACCAGCCTTTGGGGATGATTGCCTTCAGCTTGCACCCGGTACCAGGGTTTTGTCGAGGACGTTGCAGTGGTGGTGAATGCTGGAGGCTGCGGGGAGCCTGTTGACAATAACCTCTCTCTTTGTCTGTTGTTTTCTGCAGTTGAAATTGATGCAGTCGGAGCTGAATGTTGAAGAAGTGGTAAACGACAGGAGCTGGAAGGTACTCGGTCATTTCGGAAAGCGGTGTGGCTCTGTGCCACGGGTGTGGGCTGTCCTGCCCTGGAGGTGCGGGACTGATGCTTTACGAGGCAAGTCGACTAGAAACAGTGAGGGCTGTATCTCCGTGCTGGGGAGAGTGTTTCAGGCCAGTTGTTTTCCCAGTTCTGGATGCAGAGATCAGGACTTCTCCACTGCACTGTGAAGGAAGGAAGGAAATGTGGCTGGCTTAGCGGGCAGGAGGGACCATGGAGTGCTCGCCCTGTAGCTCCCCTTCTCAGCCTTGCCCAGGGGCCGAGGTCTCTGCGGGCTTCTCCACCGTGGCCTGTCCGAACAGCTGCTGTGTTTTGTTGCAGCGTTCTGGAGTTTTCAGTACTGCCTAGGTGACCCCTTTCCCTCAGTAGACGCGAGAGGGATTTCTGCAGATGGCGAACGCCGGCTGCACTCCCTCCTTAATCTCTGCGTTAGGATTTCAGTCCTGAAGGTTGCGTCATGGTAAATGGGATACAGCTTTAAGTCTTGCGTGTTCTGGAGATCGTCACCACAGCAGAGCTCAGCTGAGGCTGAACAGATGAGTGTTTACAGGGTTTCCCCATCAGCCTCTGTACTGTCTGGAAAAACTAATCATGCCCTTAATTAGTCTTGCCCTTAAGCTTAATTAATTTAGAGCCAGCTTGAATATGACTAAGAAATGCCATAACTTTAACAACATGCTGCAGGCCACCGGTGCAAACAACTCACGACAATTGCACCGTCAATTTTATTTTAAANTGAAGCCCAGAGTTGGCACCAGACTTAGCACTGCTAGCAGTGATTTCCTGTGGCTGCACTGAGCTTTTGTTCGTGACAGAAATGCCAGATTTTCTCCTGGAGGGGGAGAATGTGTAGTTTAGAAGTGGGGAGGTGTGCACATGACAGAGATATTTTAGCCTTCAAGTGTTTGGCGAAGGACTGGAAGAGGAAGGCCTGTCTGGGTTTTGTCTCCAGCTGTGCTGTCATCTCCCTCTGAATGGCTGGGGCCTTGTTCAGCCGCCTGCAGAAATATGTCACCGAAGGGAGCAGATCCAGCCATAGCTGTGGATCCGGTACAGTTTGTTGCATGGAAGCAGGTGTTGGTGTGCAGGTGAGGACCTCAACTCTCTTCTAGAGTTGCAGATTTTTGACCCTGACCACTGCAAACTGGAAGCACCTGATTAGGAAACAAAGTTATTTTCAGATATTTACCCTGTAGCAATAGTGGGATACAGAAAAATGCTGCTTTGTATCAGCGCTTGCAGCAGAGTTCTGTTTGGCTGATACCAGGCAAGTATCTGACTTCCAAAAGAAGACGTTTGCATTAGCCTCTCTGCACCACCTCTAAATGAGAGTTTGTCATCGCAGTGTTTTGTATTAATACAGAAAGGACAGCAAAATCCAGCTTTACAACATGAATTTTATGGTATTTTGGTATTTTCCCGTCTGAAAAAGGAGAGCAGTGCTTCACAGGAGTTAGCTGGACCGAGTAACACACTGAGATGTGTGCTCCTGACAGTGGGAGGCGGTGTGAGTGAGACTGCGACACTGGGCTTCCTACCACAGGCTTCAGAGGTGCTCGTAAAGATGCTCTAGCTTTCCACGACAGCCAGCTGGAAGCTGAGATTTTCCTGGCATGTCGTTTGGTGCGGGGTGCACCTCCAGTGCCCTTTCAGGCACGTACGCACATCAAGTGGCTTGAAGAAAAGCGGTGCAATTTGCTCTGCATTCAAGTGCTCTGAAGGGGAAACCTTTGTGGCTTTCAATTTCTGCCGCTTCCTTCTGTCAGTGCCCTGACCTCAGCTCTTTGTGCCCTGGTAACGCTTCCAGAGGAGTCACTGCACGTGGTAAAGTAGCAGGACAGGCTTTGCGTGCGTGTGAAAGGAATTCTGTCACAGCTTTCGTGTTTCCTGTGATATGCGTCAGTTTGTAGTATGTCCGTTTCTTAAAGTAAACTGAATTTGAAGGTAAGTTGGAGGTTACTTAAATTGTTGGGAGCTGATGCCGTAACTAAGGCATGCTGCAAACTTCGCTTCTGCTGGAGTCGCCGTTGGCTCCGAACGCTGAAGCCCAGCTGCAGAACTGGGCAATTCTAGGAAGGCAGAGTTTAAAATAACATATTTTATAAAGTGATGCATAACTTCCCCAAAATTGCAAGACCCTTCACTGGGCACGTGAAGCATGTGGGAGACTTCGGGAGGTTTGATACCCTGAAGATCAAAGGCAGCTTGGATCAGAAAAGGACTTGGACGCCTTGGCAGCGTGTGCTCTCACGGGAGCGCTGCTGGTGATTTAACACCTGCCAGTGCCTTGGCTTGGTGCTAGGTGGTGCTCGTGTCGCTTTCCAGGGCGTGCACTCGGTGCGTTTCAGTAAATAGCTGAATTCCTTGGAACCAGCGCCAGTGCCTTGGAGAGCCCAGACCTCGTGCTTTCGGTTCAGCCTGCTGTACTTTGAGCAGTCGCGTTCATTGCCCCCTGGAAGGTTAAGCAGCCTGCTTGGTGAGGTCTGCAGCTCGAGCTACAGGAAAGTGATCTTCAGGCTCCAGTTCTGCGTGCTAAATTAAACCCAGGGAAGGTGCCAAAGGTGAGGGAGGGGAGAGCAGCGTGCCCTTTGCGTGGGACGCTGGTGGCACCAGCACCTGCAGTCAAATAGTTAGAAGTGCGACCGTGGCTTCCAAGAGCAGTCGCACCCCTTCTGGCTGCCACACCGATGTAACATGCGTTTGCTCGGGAAAGAGAAGAATGTGGTGTCCAAATCTGAGTGCCACAGTGAACTTAACAGAGCACAGCCGGTCAGGAGCCTTGCGCTGATCATCTCCCTCCCTCTTTAAAACAACAACCACCAAAGAAAAAGGCCTCCCACCAACCAACCAACCAAAAAACGTCAGGATCTTTGATAAAGACAGAGCATGAGGATTCTGCGTGCCTTACCCGAGGGAGAGCAGCTGGGTACTGCAGGAGGGGACGCTGAAGTAGCTCTGGAGAGCTGAGCATCCCCTGCACGAGGACTGACTCGCTTTTGCTCTTCTCTTTTGGTGTCTCAGGTATTTAATGAGCGTTGCCGAATTCATTACAAGCCCCCGAAGAGTCAATGATGTGAAGCGTTGCCCGTCGGTGGTCCAGAACCATGAGAGCCAAACTGGAAGGAGGCCTTGGGCGAGCCGTGCTGGGACCCTGCGGAACCAGGAGAGCCCAGTCTTGCTCTGTTTTGGACCCGCGTAGCTGGAATCTAAATAATTCTCCTGTAATTAAGAGAAAACAACTCCTCTTTTGTACAAAATATGTGAAAAATGAGTTTTATAGTATTAAAATAATTTTCAAATGGATTGTGAAAATGGCATCTTTCTTGAATTTCTCAAGCGTCAGGAGTCCTGGGAAGAAAGAACAAAAAGCAAACAAACAAAAACCCAGCTCTGTGCAGGAAGGACAGGGTTCTCCCAGAACTGGTGCTTGGTTAACAGTCACTGACCGTGGCAGGGTTGTGTGAGTAGCCTGCAAAATTCAGAAGGAGATCAAATATTGCAGAACGGTAAAGGAGTGTAGGCTACCACCCACCAAAGAAGCCACCAGCGTTATTTTGAACCTCTCAAGAGCAGCAACACCCCCCAGTGCTGACAGGCAGCATCTGTTGCCTGGGGTCCTGTGGACTTTGTTACCCGGGTCTGGATTTTTCTGTGAACAGGGAACGTGGTGGTGTTGGAGATGAAAATACGTATTTGAGCAGCATTCAGGGAGGAGGCAGTTAACTCTGCAGTGCCCCTGTTCCAGCCCCTCTTCTGAACCCTTACGGTTGGCCCTGTGGGTGACTTGGGCTTGAGAAAATAGCGCGTGCCTGATGCTGCTGAGACTGGCCACGGTGGATGTGGTAAATGGCTGAGTCCCACATGGGACTGTAGTCATAATTTACGATTTATGAAGAGAATAGATGCAAGCAAACAGCGCTGGGCGTGCCGGGAGTCTCTGCTCCACCAAGACACGCGCCCTACAGTGTTTGTTTCTGGTTTATATACCTTTTACTAATAGATATTCATGAGAAGGTTGCCCTTTGCAAATGACCTCCAGGAATGGGCGTATCTTCTTTGGCGCATGCTCTTTTCACCCATTGGGGTCTTTTTGACTCTCATCTGGTGGTCGGTGGATGAAGTTAGTGGTCTTCCTCGGCTTGTCCTTTGGATGACCTTAGACTTTACACATGCGCTTTAGAAGCTTCTCTTGCTTAATTTTGTGTGGTTAGCAGAAAAGCTGGTCTGGGCAGGAACAATATGCTTATCATCCTGTTCCTGTTAGACTTACAGCTATACACAGAAGGGGCAGATAAGATTGAGTGGTTGAACGTTATGTGAGCAACATAACGTTCTGTAACATAGGCCGTTCTGTGGCTTCAGTACTGTTTCATATTGACACGAATCAGATGAACACATTTCACAATTTCCCATTTTCTTTTTTATAGTATTGTTTTGTGTTTTTGATTCCAATTGAGCTAACACTTGCCGAATTGGTATCCATTTTGGATCCTCTTTTGTTTTTGTCACCGTAAGGGAATGAGTTTTCTCATTGTCTGTTTCAGGTTCAGCAGGTACGACAGATATCTGCATTCTTTGTATAACTGAATGGATCAGGCGAATAAGGCACGGAATCGTACAAGGCAAAAACAGTAATCCTGTTAGTGAACATAAAAGCATAAATCCCAATTTTTTCCACTACGTTACTCCAAATAGTTTATTCCATCAATCATCGTTTAATATTGAATCCCACTGTTGTACTGTCACATGGGCAATCCTTTTTATTTCTTCCGCTATTCTAGTTATAGCTTGTCCATTATCATCAATCTTTAAATAACAATTACTAAGATTAAATTTCCCACAGACACCCCCTTCTTGTGCTAACAAATAATTTAAAGCTAAGCGATTCTGGTCTAAAGCAGTTCTCATCTTGGTATTCTGTTTTGTAATTAGTCCAATTCTGGTCACTTGCTTCTGTTTCCTAGTTTCTAAATTTATGAGAGTTAAATTCACTAGATTGCAGGCTTGGGTTGTACAATTACTGTCTGTTTGTTTTCTTGTTATTGAAGCTTGTAGAGTACTACACTGGTAATCACATCCCCAGCTTGCAGTATCCCAACATACACAAGACCATCTCCTTCTTCCACATGGGTGTGCTGGCTGATACCTCGCTGTTTGACTAGGTGCATGATTAGGATTTATTTGACATTGGTGTCCACCTGGGCAAATGTATTTTGGTTGGTTACTAGAGTACCGTCTCCACTCTAAACTGCCGCAATTAGTGTCTAGCTCATCATTTATAATATTGCACGCATCAAAAATTACTGACACTGATGTGTTCAAATTGGCTATAACTTTACTTGTTCCTATTAATCTGCCTCTTTCTGAATTCGTCCTTATTTTTACCCAATATGGATAGGGGAGTTCTTTTGGATCATAGCATACGGTTCTGTCTCCTTTGCACAGGGCATACTGAGTTTGGTTACAGGTGCAGCTTTCCATTTTCTGGCCTTTACAGTCATAGACAGTATGATAAACTAAGGTTTGGAAGCTTACTCGTCCCCTTCTAGTGGTGACTATGCATTGACTACAGTTGTTTGCCATAGTTAGAGTCAAGGAACTCACCCTAAGTACGACTAGAAGAGGTCCGGTCAGGGTCATAGTGATCGGCGGTCACAGCCCGAAGGGGCTGCAGCCCTTGGCAGACCTTTCAAGGCGCACCACCGGCTCCCCCTCTTCCTTAATCTTAAGGGGTGGTCTCTTCTGAGCAACTGGATGAGATTAAAGGTTAGCGTTCTCCAATTAGTATGCTGTGTCCCAAAAATTTGATGTACTCTGTAGATATCCTATTGTTATCCCTAGGGAGTAACACTTAAATGGTTCCTTTTACTGATAAATTGTCTTCTTCAGCAGTTATCTGCTCAGAAGTCTCTTTGTTTACTAATTCTACAGGAGTAACTGCAATGAAATTCCCACAGCAACTTAGCTTATGCTCTTTGATGAAGGCCTCTTCAAGTTCGTCTGGTGGTTAGCTTAGCTTCTCCTGGTTCAGATGCTATTTTTCACTCTTTCACTGGACCTTTTACTCGCGACACATGTGTCCATCCTTTCTCAGCAGTCCTCACAGCTGTTTTTGTGGTTAATAAAACAAGAACAGGTCCTTCCCAGAGGGGAGATAGGGTTTCTTCTTTCCATGTTTTTATCAGAACCTTATCTCCCAGTTCCGACTGATGAATTGCAAATCCTAATGGTGGTGTTTGAGCTATCATCCCAATTTCTCTTAGCTCTTTTAATCTTTTTTCCAATGGTTATCATGTATTTTTTGGATATTATGATCTTCAACCACATTATTCCCCAGAGGCATCCCTTGAAAATAAGGCATGCCATATAACATTTCATATGGCGGTAATCCAGTCTCACTGTGTGGCTTAGTTCTTATGTTTAAAAGCGCCAATGGTACGCATTTCGTCCAGGGCATCCGTGTTTCAACCATTAATTTAGCCAGTTGCTGTTTGATCGTTTGATTCGTTTTTTCTACTTTCCCCGAGCTTTGTGGATGTCACGGAGTGTGGTATTCCCACTGAATACCTAATGAGTGACATAAAAATTTTATTATTTTAGATGTAAATCATCTGATCAGAATCAATGTACTGGATTATCCCGTATCTAGGTATCAGGTGTTCTAGTTTTTACCACCATCTGTGCCGTAGGTTGTGCTACAGGGTGAGCTTCTACCCATTGTGTTAGATGATCTGCTATTACCAATAGATATTTTATCCTCCCCACCTTGGGCAATTCAGTGAAATCAGCTTGTACTTTTTCGAAAGGCCTGTAGGCTGTTGTTTTTTTTTTTTTCTTCCCCTCCCGTGGCCATTTGTTGAAACACTTTTTTATTTCTTTTCTGACAAATTAAGCAGCCTTCTGTAATTTGCTTTGCTATTTCAAAAATCCCAATGCATCCAAATTGTTTAAGGAAATGATCTCTTAATGCCTTTGTACCCCAATGTGTTTGTACATGCAAGCGCTCCAGTATTTGTCTGGCGTAGGCTTTTGGCAGCATCTCTCGCCCGTCGGGCAGTTTCCATTTCTCTTGTTCTAACTTAGCCCCTATTTTCTCCAATTTTGTTTGTTCTTCAGGAGTAAACTTATTTTCTCCTTTTCGTCTTTCTTCGCTGGTATCTTCGTTTGTTTGTACTACATTGATTTTAGCAACCTGTGTCCTCAGAGCTGCTTCCTGGGCTTCTGTGTCTGCTAAATTATTTCCTCTGGTTCGGTAATCTAATCCTTTTTGGTGTCCTCTTACCTGTACTACTGCTATCTCCTTTGGTTTTCTAAATGCTTTTAAAATTCTTACTATTAATTCTTGATGTGTTAAATTCCTTCCTTGGATATTAATTAAACCTCTTTCTTCCCAAATTTTTCCAAAAGTGTGGACCACCCTATATGTATATTTTGAATCTGTAAATGTAGTCCCGCTTTTTTTCTTTTAGTAACTCCAGGGCCCTACAATAGGGTGTACAGCTCACAAGCCTGAGCTGACCATGGTGGACTCAAAGGTCCTGATTCCACAGGTTCTAGGTCTTTATTAATTATTGCATATCCTGATTTTCGTTTTCCTTCTGCTACTCGGGAGGAGCCATCTACAAACAGTGCTTCTCCTTTTTCCAGTTCAGTATTCTTTAAATCTGGTCTCACTTTAATCTGGATTTCAATTACTTCTAAACAGTTATGTTGAAATTTCTTTGATGGTTCTCCAAACAAAAATTGTGCTGGACTCTGAGCAGAGGTCACCCTCAGTTCTAAGTCAGGGGAGTCAATTAGTATTGCTTCATATTTTAGGATCCGGTTGTCCGTTAACTATTTTTCTGTTGTTGTTGTTGTAAAACACTTCTGACATTGTGTGGAGTATACACCTTTAAAGGAGCACTAAAGGTAATCTTCCTGACTTCCTCTATTAGTAATGCTGTGGCAACTAAAGCTTGGAGACAAGCAGGCCATCCTCTGCTTACTGGATCAAGTAGCTTAGAACAGTAACCCACGGGCTTTTTGGTTCCTGCCCAGTCTTGAGTAAGGACTCCATATGCTGTCTGGTTTGATGTATTCACAAAGAGATAGAAAGGTTTTTCTAGATCTGGGAGGCTCAGTACAGGCGCTTGTATTAATGCCCTTTTTATTTCTTCAGATTTCTGATCATCTTCTGCAAACTACTTAAGTTAGTTATTAGTTAATTTTTCATATAGGAATTTTACTTTTTCACTGTAGCTTTCAAGCCATGGTCTACAATATCCTAATAATCTCAATATTTGCCGAATTTCCTTTTTAGTTTGTGGGGGTCTTAAGGATAGGATCCCAGATATCCTGTCAGGATCCAACTTCTTCTTTCCTTTTCGTTTTTCCAGACACTCATTCTTCTAGTGCCCCTGTTTTTCAGGAGACCCTAGAGGTCTCCTAGATCCTGTGCCACCAAGCCCTTTGCTTTCCCACAACACGGCCACTAACACTTGTTGTCTTTCTTTCCATCCTCTTGTTCCCTATTACTAAACATTCCCCATGCTTCATCCAGCAAAGTCTCTAACTCCCTACTTTCCGTCAGCCTCAATCTCTGCAGCTTGCTTCAGCTATCGCTTGCTGACTGCCCAATAAATAAATTGGGCAGCTCGTTCACTTCGGGACGCCTCAGTTGTCCCAGCCTGGCACATCTCTGTCCTATGCTACATACCTCCAACCATCTCTTCAACTTTCTTTTACCCTCCTGGGTAAAAGGCGCTTGGTTGCCTTAATGAGAGTGTCTGGCAGGGGGCTTAGGACCTATCACCCACCCACGAATCCTATAGGAATCGCTTCGGTCCTTCACCGGCCAAGTCCCTCGCGGGAGATTGGAACCATGGTTAGAAGACCTCCGCACTCACTTCGGAACTACGTTCTGTCTCAGTCACACTTGCACACACACAGGCAACCGAATCCCACCCAACCGAACGGTATACGCCTTAAATACTTACGACTTCGTCGTCTTCATTCCGATCTTTGTGCGTAGAATTACGGGCAAAATATACTGCTGCAGCTGGCAAGGGAGCTCAAAAAAAATCAAATTCTTTGCTTGCCTCTATTCAGGTTCAGGATGGTGTTAGCTCCGACCCAACTCGAACAGGAGCCACCAAATGGTGGGGCGCCCCTCCTAGACCAAGTCAGAGTTCAGGAACCAAGACCATCCCGGACGTGCCCCCAATTGTGATAAATGACTGAGTCCCACATGGGATTGTAGTCATAATTTACGATTTATGAAGAGAATAGATGCAAGCAAACAGCGCTGGGCGTGCCGGGAGTCTCTGCTCCACCAAGACACGCGCCCTACAGTTTTTGTTTTCGGTTTACATACCTTTTACTAATAGATATTCGTGAGAAGGTTGCCCTTTGCAAATGACCTCCAGGAATGGGCGTATCTTCTTTGGCGCATGCTCTTTTCACCCATTGGGGTCTTTTTGACTCCCATCTGGTGGTCGGTGGATGAAGTTAGTGGTCTTCCTCGGCTTGTCCTTTGGTTGACCTTAGACTTTACACATGCGCTTTAGAAGCTTCTCTTGCTTAATTTTGTGTGGTTAGCAGAAAAGCTGGTCTGGGCAGGAACAATATGCTTATCATCCTGTTCCTGTTAGACTTACAGCTGTACAAAGAGGGGGCAGTAAGATTGAGTGGTTGAACGTTACGTGAGCAAAGAGTGTCACATTCCATTCTGTGGCTTCAGTACTGTTTCATATTGACACGAATCAGGTGAACACATTTCACAGTGGAGCTGCATTTAGAAAGCTCCAGCTGCAACGCCCCTCTGGTAACACATTTAAAGCATGGTTTAAAAGCAGGTAAATAGGAGGAAAGTGAAGTTGATGAAATTATTTCTTTGATTTTTACCAACTGTAGTTGGCTGGCAGTCAAAGGGCAAGGTCTGCTTGGTTACCAGGTGTTATTGCCGTGTTGTATCTTCTGCAGTCATTTGTCCACTAAAGGCTTTGAGGCTGCACGGTGGCCTTTATTTTTAGGCAGCAGGGACATTGAGGTGTCATTTAGTCTCGCTGTGAGAATGAGGAAGAATTCTGTTTAAAATCTTTGGGAATGTAAATCCTAACATTGAAATGCCTTTATTTCTCCCAAGGTTCTGCAGCTGCTCTGAGCAGAACTTCACTGCAGTTGCAGCTCTTATTTCACTCTTGCAGAAGAACAATGAGAATTACTTCAAGTCTGAAAGCAGAAACAGTGTTTGTTCTCCAGCTGTTAAATCCTCATAATTGTTTGTCCTTGAACATTAAAGCAAAGTGGAAATCAAGTGCTGCTCTGAACCGGTAGCCTCATTTCCACAGGAGATGGTCCGCTAATACCGGGATACCGAGGGGGCTGGTTTTGGTTGCAAAATTGGTGCTCCAATACTGGCTTCTAACGCAAAGGCCTGCAATCTTTGTTCCCTCCGAGGTCTGGATCTAGAGCTGCAGTCCTTTTATGCCTTTTAAGATACAGACTAAGTCCTTTTAAGGTGCAGACTTCTTTATCCATTCGTTTAAATACAAACCCAAGCAAGTAGATTGATGTGAGCCTTTGTATGGAAAAACTTCTGAACCCCAAGAAAACTTCCAAGTCCCAAACACCCCCCTCTGCAGCTGGTCTGCAGGGGGTTGTCCTAGGAAGCTGAAGCACTCCACTTGGCTTGCTGTGAGCGCAGAGGGCTGTCTCTTACAGCGCAGGGCAGAGGCTGCTTGAATCCTGCTGCTGAGCTGAGTGGAACGCTGAGGTGAGCAACTGGAACCCCATGTCCTGCTTCGGGGCGTGGGGAAAAGGAGGAAGAGCCTTCGCTGTCTTCAGTATTTAAGGGGGGGGGATGTTCTGTGATGGTGTGTAAGTGGCACTGCCGTGAGGTGGGCAGGTAAAACATTCCCCGTGTCTAGCGACCCCTGTGCATTCTAGGATCGTGGCAGTCACAAAACTACTGGGCTTCTGGATGCCATATGTACATCAAAAACCAGACCCAAGGAACAGCTGGATTTCACCCCTTTCCTGGTCCACACTTCGTTCCTGCAGGTAGAAGCGCTTTACCAAAGAGCACTGATGGCCCTGCCCGGAGTCCAGACCTCCTGCAGGTGGCTCGTCCCTCTGATGGGCCACTGTTGGGAAGTGGTGACTGTATATGGGCAGGCCCCAGTGGCTTAGGAAGCCCTCTCTGATTCATGCTTCTTATCAACTTCTGTGAAATAAGAAGAAGCTTTTTTTTTTCTGGCATTCAGTGCCTGCGGAAGGAAAACAAGCCAACTGGCGTGTGTGAACTTTTGCATCATCTTGCTGATAGTTAATGTTGATTTCTCTTCCATTCTGCACAACTCTGCATTCTGGGGGAAAAAAAAGTGCTCATACTTTGAAGCCAAAAGCCGACAAACCCAGAAATGTGGAGTCCAGTGGGTGGTATCCACACAACATTAATGTCTTTAGTTTCACTCCCAGAGCCTGCCTGAGATTATGTCTTACCTTTGAACTCGGTGCATTTCTCACTAACCAGAAGCATGAGTTCCCTGGAGGGGCTGCGTTGCCCTGGGGACCTTATCACCGTCTCTTCCCAACGGAGTCAGCGAGATCTGCGTCCTGGTGAGTGGGGGAATGTATAAAACTGCTGTGTCTGGCACTGGTGCTGCATGGTTATCGGGCGTATGCTGTGGCTTCTGGTGGCAGTAGGGTGAGCTGGCTTTTCCAGCCGGTGAGCTCATCTGCCTTGCTGTGTGAAAAATATGCATGGTAGGAACGCAGCGGAAGCTGATCAGCATCTGAGTGAATCAGCAATGCCTCATGCAAAAGGAGGAGGTTGAGCTCGTTGGCTCGAGCTGTCATGCACTCCGTGAACTGGGCTGTGAGGATCTCATCCTTGCCTGTAATCTGCTCCTGTCTTGTTCTGTATACCGTTGGATTTAGTGTCCTTTCAGGCCCGGTTTCTCAATCTCACGGTCTTTGTACCAAGAACACGCTCTGAAGTTGGTCGTGAAGTACATCTGCAGTCTGTTGCAATCGCTTGTTATCTGCGAGGAGGTCAGTTTTGAGGAAAAGCATAAAAGGTGCTACCTACTGAACCAATGCAACCGTGGGTTTCCTTGGGAAGGAACAGAACTAACCAACCTGTGGCGCTTACCGGAGCTGCGGATTAATCTGTGTTCCCCTTCTGTTTCTGGTGTTTGCCTCAGCACCTGTCTGGCCAGGCAGAAGGAAGTAAAGTCACTGCTCGTGGGACAGAATTCTCTCCCCTTTCCCACTTGAAAGGGTACTGCGATGAGACAATTTCCAGTTGAATGGGACTTAAGCTAAGGAAATTGCTGATTGCTTTCTTTCGATCTGGGATGGTGTTGGGCAATGCTGGGTGTGGCTCCCATCCATTTCTTCCGATCATCTCGGATGGTGTTGGGCAATGATGGGTGTGGGTCCCATCCATTTCGTAGGTGCACAGGTGAGTCATATGCATGTGGATGGAGAGGCAAGAGCCTCCAGCTTCAGCCCAAACCAACTGTCTTCAGGTGCGGGTGGCTGGAGACTGTCATTTACTTTTCTAGCTGACATGGAGACTTAGTGCACACAAGATCTTGAAGTGCTCTTTACGGTTGGTGTTAATGTCGTTGCTGCTTTGCGTGGCTGCTGCCTCCTTGGTGCCATTTCTCTCCTCCTTCCGTTCAGGCGTGGTAGGCTCAGTATGTTGAAGGTCATGTGACTCCATGACACATGTCTATGTATATATAGCAGTGCCTGGTGACTCTTCTTCAGGCTGGTCTGGACTTCCGTCCTCAGAGCCACCCCTGCTTGCAGAGAACTCGCCTGCCACCATGATGCCTGGGGGCTTATCTGAAACTAAGCCTGCGACTGCAGAAGTCCAGCAGATTGCTGATGAGGTGAGTTGCAACCTGTCTGAAGACGAAGTCTGCGCGAAGGCTGGGAGACCAGGTGGTGACAGGGAGTGCTTAAAGTGAAGAAGCTGAAAACGGGGGTCCCTTTGGTTGCCAGTGAGTATTTTCTCAGCGTTCTGTGGAGGCAGTGTGCCGGTAAGACGACGACAAATCACTTCTGTCAGGCTGAACAGGCTGTGGTTGTCAGCTGGGCGTATGCAGGGGGAGGGCTGGAGTATGGGATGAGGATAGCGGATGGTGCTGACAGGCTGCTCAGAGGGGAGGTAATTTACTGCAGAACGGAAAGGGAAAGGGTTAGCTAAAGTTGTCTGGGGGACACGGACTGACTTGCTCGGGAGCAATGGAACTGTATAGGATAATATGGAAATAGGGAAATCCTGTGCTGACAGATGTGGTCGAAGGAGCAGCACTCGCATAGGTCAGAAATTTCCTTTTACCCACAGGGAGAAGACCATGGGCTGATGGACTTAGGGAGGGGTTTGCGGTACCTTTGTGCATTTGCAGTTGTGGTTTCTTCGTGTGTGAGACAGGGAGGGCAACGCCTCCTGCCAGCTGAAGGCTGTGAAGTTGGACCAGTGAGCGTGTTCAGCGCGCTAGGGGCCTTCTCTGGGTGGTGCTGGGACGCTGCAGCAGGCCAGATAGCAGGCTGGGCTTCGGTGCTGGGCTGTGCTGTGGGTGATCATAGAATCACAGAGCGATTTGGGCTGGAAGGGACCGTAAAGCCCATCCAATTCCAACCCCCTGCCGTGGGCAGGGACACCCCACTAGATCCAAAGACCCTACCCTATTGCAGTGCACATTACAGGGCAAACAAGGAATGTGAAACGTGGATGTCTGGTATTCTGCTTGATTCCAGAAGAGGACTGATCTAGTTTCTGGGGCTTTTCCATTAAAAAACCACAAACAAACAAAAAAAAACCAAAAAACACCACCACAATTTATTCTCTGCTCTTCATTTTCTGCAAGGTGAAATTTCTGTCTTTTCCTGTGAGTGGGAGAAAGAAGTCCCCCTGGTGCTCCCCCAGCCCTCCCTCTGCTCACCCCACTGCAGATCCCGTGATATAGTTCTCCGGGGAAAATATTCTTGTGAAGGCAGACGTTACGCTGGGGCAGCCCTCCTGCGCTCCCACCCTTTAATGATGCAATTCTGTATGGTTCCGTGCTCAGCTAAGAGGAGGAGCATTTGGTGTGATCTGAGTGAAGTTACGGGAAGTACCTGCAGACCTTGGTATGCTCAAGGGATTATTCACTTGCACCTTTGCCTGGTCTGCAGTCTAATCCTCAGTCGGCTGGGAGACGCTTTCTGTTCAGTCTCCTTGTTTTACAGCTGTTGCTTCAAACTGAGGAATGCTCAGGGCTTATGGGGCTGGTAGATACGGGCTTGGACTGTTCATGTTTCCACTGGAGGATTAAAAAGCTGTCTGCCTCTCTGCCTCATTTTACTGAAGGCTCTGTCCAGAAATGACAAAAGGGGAAACAGTAAGAGGGCTGCAGATTTGGATGTGAGTGGAGTTACTCTGGTGGTTCTGAGTTTATTTCATGATGAGTGTGTTTGGAAAGCTGAAAATTGGAGAGGTTGATAGGAAGGAAAAGCCTAAATATGAGCCTACTAACCATTTTGCTTTTTACAGGTGAAGCCACAATTTGAAAGCAAGGAGAACAGGGCATGTGGCAGATTCACAGCCATAGAATATAGGACTCAAGTGGTTGCTGGAGTGAACTACTTCATTAAGGTCTGTACATGTAAGAGGAAGTGCTTTGTAGCTGATCAGTACAAGACTTGCTTCCCTTTCTTGCGATAAGCCACTATGCAAATGTAGAAGACCCTCTTACGTGACTAGTGGTAGAGTTAGGAGCATCTCCAGCTGCTTATAAAATTCCTCTGTTTGTCACTTCTGTAGGACAGGAATACAAGAACTTAAGAAAGCGTGCACTGCTTCTTCGGGTGGGAATGATGACTTTTGTAGGATCACCTCACTCAAAGACCATGGATTGCCTCATCAGCTCAAATGATCTAAACCAGCCAGAGCTCTGCTCACTTGTTTCCTCTCCAGGCAAAGCAGCAGCTGTCCTGTTGCCTCTGTGTCTCCTGGTAGTGTTTATTCTCATGAATTCTGGGTCAGCCTGGAAATTGCAAGGCATATTTTGCAACCAGATCTGTGGGCTGGAAAACATTGCTTAGAGGCAGGCTGGCTTTCTGTGAGTACAGCAAACACTGCATATGACTGCTGTACTCAAACCCCCACCAGTATTTTACCGACAACCTTAGAGCTGACATGGTCTCTGCGTCCTGTCCCCGCTCTGAGTCTTTAGGATTTGCTCATTGGCTTTTGTCTCCTGCACTGAGTGTCCTGAGAAGTTTCAAGCTGATGGGCTGGGATCCTGATGACCTAAACAGAGATCCCCTAAACAGGATGCCATCAAAACCTTTCTCCTGCTGTTCCTTCTGCTGTGCCCACACCCAAGCTCTCCTCCTCGGCTTCCATTAACATCAGGTTTTGGCAGAGAGCACAGTGCTCACCACACAGTTTCTGCCACGAGTTATGGCCCAGACTTGGGCTAAGAGCCAGTGAAGTGGAACAGGAGACATGCCTAAAATTAAGCTCCCGGGGGAAGGTATTCTTCTGAGTAGGAGCAGCTTTTAGTTCGGCACCTGATCCTCACTCTCCCACTGTTCTGGTTTCCAGGTCCAAGTTTCCGATGATGAGTACATCCACCTGAGGGTGTTTCAAAGCCTTCCCCATGAGAACCAAGGCCCCAGCCTCGTCAGCTATCAGACTGGCAAAACCAGGGATGATCCCCTGACCTACTTCTGAGGGACGGTGGGGAACGGCTCCTCGCTCCTGCAAGCTACACGCGGATTCTGCCCATGTCTGTAAATGCTTGAGAATGAAACAAGTTGTGAAGGCTGTTTGTCATCTCAAAGACGGCCCCTAATGCATTTTGGGTGCCACAGGCCATGTGCTTCTTCTATTTGCTTTAAGTGCATTAAATACAAGCTGCTGGCAACCTTCTTCAGGTGTGTGACATGAATGTGTTTCCAGAGCAGAGAAGCCAAGCCGTGTGCCCCTCTGTACAGGCAGCTTCGCTGTTTGGGGCAGGGTGGGGGAAAGGAAGGAACTACCTGAAGCAGCAGGAGGGGCCTCCAGCTGCAGCAGAACCAGCTGAATCCCAGCATTCGGGCCCCGGAGCAGAGAGACCCCAGTGACTGGAGAGTGTGTTTACTGGAGGTGTCTGGGGCTCGTCCCCTTTTTGTAGCATCAGCTGCCTGCAATGAGAGCAGCCTTCAATTACACCCTGAGGGGACAACAGGAGAAGGCGACCCCAAACCACCATAACCACGTTTTCCTGCTAGCAGCTGCTCAACTGGGGGCTCTGGAGTTACCTGTAGTGCAATCCTGAGCTGGGGCTCAGGTGGGAGTCATTGAATCAGATGCTGTAGGTCCTTAAAGTGTGAAGACAACCTGTGGGCTCCCGTGACTTTGGGTTTACTGCCCCAGTGAGTCTAATAGTTTCCACAAGAGCTGAATCTTGCTGCCTCGTGCTACAGATCTTTACAATACTGCAGGTCTGGCATTATCAGCACCAGCGGACTTCCTCTCAGAATAGCATTTGGTGGCCGTGTTTAGCTTTTTGAACCAAGAAAACAACTCAGGATGAGGAGCTTACCGGCAACAAAACCCAACCCTGAGTCTCCAGAACCACTTCATTTCAGCAAAACAAGAAGCGTGCAGCAACCCAGATGTATTCTTCCCATGTTCCACACATGGGGTGTGGGTGGGGGGGTGGCTTTTTGGGCTGGTGTGAGTAAAAGCGCTTGTGAGTTAGAGGTCCCTTAAGTCTCCCCCCCTCCACTAATCAGGAGGCAGAACGCGCTCTGCGTGAGCACTGCTCCCTACGCCGCACGCAGGTTCCCCATGCCCTCTCTTCTCGAGGCTGCTGGTAGCTTCTTCACTGTGAGACCAAGACCGTGCAGCGCTGTTGTACAGAAGCGGTCTGGTTCCCCTCAGTTCAGAATGCAGCTGCCCCACCTCCACTCCCAAATTAATTGTACGAGGCAAATGTAGAAAATTTACACGGTAAAGACTGAGACAAAGGCAGCACTGAGCACCTCAGTCCTTCCTGTGTCCTGTGGCAACAGGTCCTCTGCTCCCCCGAGCAGAGAGGGCCCACGTTTTCTGTAGTGTTCCTTTTACTGCTGACAGCCCTGCTGAAGCCTGTCTTGTTGCCTTTCATGCCCTTCACCAGATTAAAGTACAGTATTCCTAATTAAAACATAAAAATGTAAACACAAGGATATCTGGAAAATGAAAAAGGCTCACGGAAAAAAACTTAGCAAGTGACAGCAACCAGCACTGAAAAACCAGTAAATAAATCAGTGAAACCCCAGTGAAACACACCACCTAAATTTGACAGAAATATTTATTGCTGTTAATGCAGAGATGCTTTCCAGCTGAAATCCTTTTCCAGTGCTTTTCCTTAGGACTCAGAAGCTAAGCCACTTTTTGTAGTTGTTTTTGAAAACTCTTGCACCCTCTACTGGACACTCCGTCCTCCTGCTGCAAGAGGATAACCGTGATTACCAGGGGAACGGTTCTCACAGGAGGCTGCAGTCCTCCTCTTTCTCTTGCTTTCAAAAATCATTTCTGCATCAGTCTACCTTCAGGTCTTTGCCAATAAAATACAAAGTACTACTTAAATCTACAGATAAATTCACAATTGCAAAACAGTGCATAAAGAGTCAGGTTTTCCTCCTGCTGCAAGTACACAAGCGCTAGTGTCACCCCCCTGCAATTTCCAGACCAGGAAGTCCACAAACACAACACAACGCTCTGGCTGAGCTGCACCACAGCCAGTGCAGCTGCCCGGGTTTGCATTAGCAAAAGGCGAAAGCAGAGCTACATGATTCGATTAAGGGAATGGCATAAGAGACATGGATTTTCTTTCCAGCATTAAATTAAAAAAAAAAAAAAAAAAAAAAAGATATTTTCTTGTTCTTTGTAGGCACAGGAATCAACATTTGCAGCCTACAGAAAATCTACCTGGGAAATCATTAGGTAACAGCACAAAGTTTGCTAGAAATAATCCAGTGCATCGTGCTTGGTCTTGCAGCTCTGGTACCCGTGGAGGCTCAGGGGCTTGTTCTCTTGAGGAAGGCTTCTGAACACCCGCAGGTGCAGGAACTCATCGTTGCCAACATGGACCTGAAAAGCACGCAGACGGGTGAGAGCTGTGGAGCAGCCCTCTGCTGGAGGGTGCGTTAGGTTGGTGGCTTTGGGGGCGGGGAAGCAGAGAGGTGACTTCTCCTCAGAAGGAGTGGCCTTGCTCTGAGGCAGCCTGGGAGCTGTGACTCGGTGTGAACACCACCCAAAGCTTCTGCCTGCCATCCCTCCCTCCGCCCCAGACAGGGAATGTACAGGCAGGGAATCAGAGGTGCAGAGAGGCGACTAAATACATGCAAAATGCTCTAATCCTACCTGCAACAACAAACACATCAATGCTTTGATCACAGTTGCTTGTTGTTTTTTTTTTTTTTTTTTGCACAGCATCACTACAGGCATAGTCAGAGGAGGGTCGATGCTTGGCTGCACCCTCACACATCTGGGCTTCACCCAGTGCAGTGTCGGTGCCCAGCACCATGGACGCGTCATTATTGCAGAGCCAACTTCCACAAGATTCGAGTACAAATTTTACAAATTGCTGTCTCCAGTTAATACAGGCAAGGAGATAGGCTGGGAGGTGCTTTTTTATTATTATTATTATTTTTTCCTTAATGCTCAGACAGCTATGTTTCCTATTTAGGCCAAATCACAAACATCTCTGTGCAGGTAAGTAAAGGAGAAAAAAAAAAAAGGGAGGGATGCCATCGCCCAGTGCCCTCTACCTTGATGAAGAAGTTTGTTCCAGCAACCACTTGAGTTTTAAACTCCACTGCAGTGAAGACATCAAAGGTTCTCCCTTCTTTTTCTTCTATCTGAGACTTCACCTTAAGGAAACAACACGCGAGTTAGGACTGCTGCAGGACTCCAGCAGGACTCCAGCACTTAGGACGGAAGCGTGTGCCTCAGTGTGTGCCTCACCGCCCCGCAGGTCTCCATGTTAAAGCACGGCCAGCAATCCAGAAGGGCAGCCAAGCCGTGCCAGCGCTGTGATTCAGTCACCACAGCCCGAAACCAAGTCTGGAGCCTCTAGCAGGGAACTGTGCTGTTATTCCAGAAGATTTACTCTGAAAAATTATTTCTGCTGTTGATGTCTCAGCCCCCCTTTCCGCCCTGTATATGTAACAACACACGTGAAGCAGTTCGATAGCTACACGGACAAGACTTTAGATCTTTTTTTTTTTTTTTTTTTTATGAAAGGGTTTTAAATATATCTCATTCTTGCAACAAGACAAAGGGCTGTCTTCATCGTGACCACCTTCTTTGAAGTGCAGAACAGGCATCTGAGCACCAAAACTGGGAAACAACATAGCCGAGCCTCAGGCTCTACAATACTCGCTTGCAAGTTCTTCCAGCACTTAATGACTGCAGCGTGCAGTGTTACAAACTGTAATTATTTTCCCCCAAATAACTGGAGCCTTCTGAGCTGCCTCTGCCGGTTTCCAGAGTGTAAAAGCTGTGCTCAGGAAGTCGCAATAACTGCCCGGTACCCAGATGGAGACACGAGCTCTCGTCAGCTGCAGCTTCTCAGTCCCACACCTGGCTGGCTGTGGCACCGGGGCCACGCAGTAAGATCCTTGGTCAGGAGAGCAGAGGATTTTAGGCTCTGCTTACAAGGGCAATGTGAATTCGACTTGGCATCCCTGCGGCAAGCTGAGTGCTGCCCCCCCCAGCAGGTCCTACCTGCTGCAGTCCCCCACTCCCAGGCAACAGTAACAGCAGCGAGGCGTTTATTCTCTTTGTGGTTGCAGGGTGCGCTTCCCTTCCTCTCAGTTATTGCACTGCTTTCCTGCCTGAATCCTGCCTGCGTCCCTGGGGTAAACGAGTGCCACTCTGCCACTGCTCAGGCGCTTGTGGGAACAGAGGCAATTCCTGCAACAGGGCGCGTGCTGCCGCCTCTCCTGCGCCGAGGAGCTGCAGGACCAAGCTCTGGTGCTCTTCGGGACAGCTGACCGGCGACCATCCTGCCCCGCAGGGCCGTGACCGTCCCCTACCCCTTCCCTTCCTCCAGGCTACCAGCAGTACATCACAAGTCAGATAACGACGACGGGAACCAAAGCACCCCCGACAACTCTGCCTTCTGAAACGCCAGGAGGGCGGCAGCGGTTCAGTCCTCCTGCTTCCTTCTCCCTGAGGCAGGGAGCGGGGCGAGCGGTTTCACTCCCACCGCTACAGCTGCTACCACAAACTCCGGGAAGCAGGGGAGAGGGCGGACGTAAGAATCCTTCTGACCCTACCCCGTGCTGTGCAAGCCTGTTTTCACGTCTCAAAAACGCCCTCGCTCCGCACATTTTGCGGTTCCAGCAGCAAGCTGAACGCCGGGCTCCACGGCCGCAGCCGGCTCAGAGTCCCACACAGCCGCATCTGGTCTGGCCATCGTGGCAGTGAGTCACCACAGCTCGTGACACCCTGACGCAGCAGGCAGAGCCCAGAGAGAAGCAGTCAGCCCCCGAAGCGGCCGCCACCAGCCCGCCCGGCCGGCTGAGGAGCCAGGCCCGGGGCTGGGGGGTCCCAGGGGACACGAGCTAACACGAGCCCTCCTCCCGGCCGCTCCCTGATGACTGTTTCACCACGCGTAGCGCGGCGGCGTGAATCCACCGGCGGGCAGGGCCGCGGCCCCCCGCCCAGCGCCTCACGCCGGAGCAGCCCCGCCTCGGCTCCG
>VXAV01000397.1:0-54861 GCA_013399715.1 Alectura lathami
TATATATATATATATCTCCTGTTTTTTGGCTCGGCAGAGCTGATGCAAGGGAGCTGTGCTCTCCTCCCTGCCAAAACACTGTGGCCGTAGCTTGGTGCAGTCCCAATCTGTCTCTGCAGCCTGCTACACAGAGGGTCATCGCTAGTGTATTTAAGGGATTAAACAGAGCAATAGGAGAAAGCAAACCCAAAGCAGTGGCCAGCAAATGCCCTCATCTTCACAGCTATACCACTGGCAAAACAAGACAAGAGCCTCAGGGCCAGCCACATGCAGCAGGGTTCACAGCCATGGTGCCACTCCTGCTTAGGGCACCCAGCAGAGACCACCTGCAGGCTGCCTGAACATCAACGGGACTCCACGACTCCAGCACCTGAGCAAATGCAACTTGGATTACCCTAATGAGGAACAAAATGAATTCAGTGGTTTAAGGTTGTCTGAGTTTTGGAGGAATTTTGGGCTGGATGTTTGGAGAGCTTCTGTCTCTCGCAGATGAGCTGCATGGATTGCCAAGTGTATGTCCTCTCAGAGGAAAAAACGAGTTTTGTTTCTGTTACAAACGTACAGGAGTTGCTTCAGTTTTACAAATTTCCTTTCTAAATGGAAGGATTTTAGAGGAAAAGAAACTGCTACCAAAAAAAAAATCCTAAAAAAAAATCCTCTGAAAATGTTCTGATTTGATTGATCCATCAGGCAGTGGATCAGGGTAAGGAAAAGATGACAGATGCTCCTTTTGGTGCATGCTGTTCTGATTAGCTTCAGATAAGGCATTCCCTGTCACCCACGGCCCTCTACGCAGTGAATGCGCAGAGCTCTGTGGATGCAGCTGAAAGCCCCTGATGCTGGAGCAGATCTTCTGCTGGAAGAAAAAGATTTTCTTGCCCAGGTCTGTTTCCATACATATGATTGGATTTAAATTCAGATCAGCAATAATAAAACATAGAGAAGTTTTAAGGAGTCTCTCCAAAAGAGTTCAGAGTTAGTCTGTGGTTGTTATCAAAACCAGCTTTTCTGGGAGATAAGGAGCATCCACACAAGGAGGAACCATGTGGATTCTGGTTTCCCAGCATCCAGGCTCCCTCGACACTTTGGGGTGACCCAGTGACCTGCCATTGTTCCTGAGGACATTACATAAACTCCCCCAACCTGTGAAAGAGCCGTGCCCCAGCAGAAACACAACCCCTGAAACCCAGCAGTGTTCTCACTTGAATTAATACTGTAGGGTAGACTCTGCGAAAGGGGGGTGGGTTTGTTCTCAAACTAAAGCTAGAATAGGTTGGCACACACATTTGATGTCACTCTATGATATGAACCGTAGATTCACCTGAAACTGGATTCTTACCAGATGGCTGGAAGGATTTTTATGTCACTGGGGAAACAAAAACATCTCCTAAGTGTACCCAAGCCATGCAAACTTACTTTCTGAGCTCCCTTTTCTAGGAGGATGAGGGCAATGGGCACTGCTGGGTATCGCAGATTGCTTTATGGTGCCAAGGGTCTGAACAAAGGCCAGGATGGAAAAAAAATCTCAGCCACATCCCCAAATGAGAAACATATTTGGCGTGAGCATGAAGCTCTGCTGCTCAGGCCCATCCATGTCACTGAGGATAAGTAGCTTGTTGGAATCCTAATCCAGAAAAACCCAGAGCCTGAGCTAATGGCTAAATAATCCCCACATTAAAACCTTCCACAAAGCTAAACGAGAGAACTCAGTTTCCAAATGCCTCCAATTAACTGAAACATTAAGGTCAGCACCCGGGGTGAAGGCAACGAGAAGAACAGGCTGGGACAAGCTGCATTTCCGAGGCAGCATCGCTGATCCTCTCTCTTGCCTCTGGCAGTGTTAAGCACTGTCACAGCATTAGTGAAATGTGGTCTTTATTGGTTCATTTTTATTTCTGTGCATCTGTTTTCATTAGGACAGGGATGGCTATCTGATGACAACCCAGGATGGATGGATAGGGGTGGGCTTTTTGCTTCCTTTCTTTCTTTGCACGCCTTCTTCCCCCACCTAAGACCAGAGGGTAATTTGTGTACTGGCTGAAATAAAACCCACTTAATGATGAAGTCCATGGCTAAAGCCTGTGGACATCAACGCAGCCTTAATGAAATTTCTGTGCCTGAAACACATTAGCAGGCAAGAGCTGAGACTGGAAAAAGATAAGGCTGCTGAATAGCTGGCAGAGCTGGAGCTGGAATGGCAGAGCACAAGTCATACAGGAGAGCAAGGGAGAGAAAGGAGTCGGGCTCCATCTCAGCTACCCTCCTGCCCCATGAGCCAGCCCCATGCCCTGCTGCTCCCCTAACCTTCACCAATTCCCAGCCCTCCCACGGACCTGTACAGCCCTTCCTCTTTCCTGGAGCCTGCACCCAGAGCTCGCAGGGAGGCTGAGCTCCTGTGCTCATGGTTGTTTTGTCAGACAAGTGATCTGAGCTCTGCCCACCCAGATGCACTCCAAGCGGAGGCCAGCACACTTCCCCTTGATTTCCACTTGGTTTTCATTCTGTTTCTTTGGTCCATTTCACACCCAGAGGGTGTTCATGCCTCTCTGCGGTGATCAGATGCGGGGAAGCCCTCCAGCTATTCAAATTCCTCCCTGCACACAGCTCCATGTAGATGGCATCTTGGAGCCCAGGAACTTGTCAGCAGGTTTGTGACCCTGCGCCATTCAGCAGGTGACAGCGCTCAGGTCAACTCTCACACATAGGGGTACTGAGGGGACAGGGGACAGCATGTGGTGAGGAAACCCCTGTGCTGTAAAAACAACTGCACTAATTGGGACCCCAGTACAGAGATCTTTCCGTGAAAAGCCTTTTCCCCCATATTTGTACAGCTTCTCTGGACATCAGCCTCTTAAAACAAAACCAAGCACAGCACTAGTTTTCACGTCTATCGCTTTAAAAAAGTGTGATGAATAATCATCAATACAAGAGTATTGCAAGACTGCCTCTATTTCCCTTTAATTCTACTAGGATTTTGCTGTCTCCCAGAAGATGAGCGTTTGACTTTTCTGCTGTGCCCTTTCCACTGCATTACAGCCTGTGATCGTGTCTGCATTCTTAACTGCTCTGTCAGGAGATCATTTCTCCTCAAACCTTGTTAGCAATAATAAAGATAAAATAAGTTATAAATACATTTGCAGTTTCCTTTTTGCTGAGTTGTAATTTGACTAACAAATTGAATTAATTTAATTTGCAAACTAATTATTATTTGGTTAGAAGTAGATTGAAGGAAGTTTAGTTGAAAATGGACTTTTCATGGAAAGAAAAGGGATGTCATTCTTGGAAATAAACTAAATGTGGGAAATGAAATGAGTGACATTTCGAAAATCCTTTCTCATTAACCAGCTTTGGCTTTCAGTGTATGTCATTTTTATCCTGATTTGTAAAGCTAATATTTCTTTCCTTCACATATGTTGGGTCGACAAATCCATGAAAACTTCAGTGATGGAGCTATAAAAGCAGACAGATCTCACCATGAAGATAATGGCCCATTTTCAAAGTTGGAATTCCAGCTTGTAGTACTTCCTCCTGTGTTTCCCCAAGCCACATCGAGGAAAACAATGCACCTGGTGCCCCTGCAGAGTTTTTACCGATGCCTTCCGATCTAAATGGAGAGTGTGTTTTGGCACTTTTCCTTTGTTAATTGACTCCCCTCTCACTTAAGACAGGAGTTGGGAGCAATTTGTGATAAATGGATTGCACAGTCCCCTTTGTCTCAGTGCAGCTTCTGTGATATAATTGTATCATTGTACATTCCTCATGACTCCAACAATAGTTGGAATTTGGGGCTCCCTTCCTCTCCGTCAGTGGAAAGATATGCAATATGGTTTTTAACTCAATACCTAACATAAAATGATTAGATGGCATGTGGGAGACAGACCAGAATCCTCAACTCCCGTTTCCTGCACAGCTCCCAGAAATACAGTTCTCATGAGCCCCACTGAATCCCCAACCCCTGCACACCTCATGCAGCAGGGCTGGCTTCAGCAGGGATGGACGCACCCCGCTTTGTGACTTGGACACATCTAGGAAGGGAGAAGGCCCTGGTGTGACATCCCCTTTCGGTTGGGTGGATGGGACTGGAGCTCTTTCTTTCCTGGGAAATGAGTCCATCAGGGAGGTGGGCTGATGCACCGCACAGCAGTGACATCTGCAAACGAGAGGAGGAGCCATTGTGCAGATCTTTGAAGAAAAGTCCCTTGGGAGGGGTCTTTGGGCTTTCTATAAACTTGAACAGAAATGTATGGGTTTTAGCATTCAGCACAGATTTCCTGTTTTAGCACTGAGATTTTAGATCTACCTTCCAAAGCATGTAGCTCATTTCAGATGCTTAAAAAGAAGTCAAAACTGTGCCTAACTACGTCCTTTATTGGATCTGGCCCTCAAAAAAGCAGAAGGTGTTGGCAAACTGCTGCAAATCCATATGGTTGCTTTGTGGCTCCCTCTGCTCTTTAAAGGGGAAGGAAGACATGCTCTCACTCTCATCCAGACAGGCTTTGCTGCCAGCCTCTGATCTTCCAAATTATCACCCCTACAAAGAGGCAAAGACACCTTTAACAAGAGCTGGCTTGTACCCTCTGCTGGTTCTCCAGCCAGCGTTTCTTCAGTGTCTGAGCTGTATCCCTGCACCTTTCCATCTCTCTGAGTATTCTCTCTCTGTTTCTTGCTCAGTCCCTGTCCTCCCCACCCCTCCCCTATCTCTGAGCCTAGCCTATTCCACCCAATATGTTTTCAGAAAGGAGGATCTCTTCTGTGAACATTCAGAACAACATAAATTAAGAGCTATATCTGACTGGCAGCAGAGAAAGCTTACAGCTCTGTTCTTGGAGATGGGCTGACAGAGACAGGGCTGAGAACTGGCTCCACTTCAGCTCACACCCTACGTACTCTCGAAGCAGCTGATGTCTCTAGCTCATCCATGTATGGAAGCCCTATGAACACACATATACGCAGAGGCACAACTCACCCTGATGTATTTACACACTGCCCCCCTCTGGGCCTGAGCAGCCGCACTCAGCCCACCTGGCTGGGGACAGAGGGGCAGCAGTGCACAGGTACAGAGCTCTGCTCTCAGAGCTCTGGCCTCGAGGCCCATGGCACTGCATTCTGCTCTATTCCTGCCTCACCAATTAATTCCTTACATATCCTAAAGCTTCAGACACCTTCAGCTTTTTCCTTTACTACTCATTGTCCTAATTCCACCAAAGGCTGACACAGGCATATTGAATGGGAAATTAAGTTTTCCCCCTTGCTGTTCCCAACAAATCCCTTTCCAAAATATTTTGCAGAAACAAAGAAAAAAAATCTGTGTTACTTCCACCAACAACTGCACAGGACTGCTAGAGAGAAGAGGCAATGCTTTAAATCCCTTAGGGAAGGCACTGAAAGTGGTGTTGGACCAGGACAGAGGTTCCTACACGATGGAGGGGGCCTCACCTCATTGTTCAGACTTGCTGTCACCAACAGGAAAGGAGACACTGGAGCCCTGGAGCTCAGATCATGCTCTGCTCTGAACTTACACCAGTTTAAATCTGCAGGCAAGGCTGTGAAAGCACTGAAGAAAAAAGAAAGAGACACTTGCCTGCAAACACTTTCACTGCATCCCCTGAAGCTCAGATGAAGGTGGAAGAGCTACAGAAGGTGCCATCTGGCTGGTGAGTGATCTGGCACTGGACAGAGTATTGGCTCCCACTTGAGCTGGCATTTAAATTCAGAAGAAACTTGCGCAAAGGCTCAGGCACTGCCTCCTCCCTACTCCCACCTCCCAGCAGTCCATGGAAGGGGTTTGGCCCTAAAATAGGTTCTGCCTCTGAGCTGCAGCATCAGGAGAGGCTGGGATTTGTCACTGACCTCAGCTGCTTGCTGCAGACTCACAAACTGGCCGCCAGGGCTCATCCTGGGCAGAGAACCTTCTCTTCTTCTTGTGGGGCCTTGCCATCCCTTTGCTTTCTCTAGGAATAAAAGGATAAAAACAGAAGGAGCAAACATGGGGAAAAATATCTCTAGTTATATTGAAAGATTTTATTTTTAGTTTTTTACTGTTCATTTTGATTTCCTTTTGTTTTTCATGATAATGAAGTTACAATCTGAAACAAGAAAAAAAAAAAAAAAAAAAAAAAAAAGGGCTTTTCTCACNTCTTTTTCCACTCAAAACTGCTGCAATATTTAGAATTGCTAGAATGTGGAAAAACTGTCCTTTTCTTTTTTCTTTTTTTTCTCACAGAAAGCCTGTTTCAAAGAATCAGCATTTTCTGATGAAAAATGATTTGTTGAAAACTTCCTGACCAGCATTGTCACTGAGCACACCGAGCATCCTCCTGTTAGTGCTTCTCTTCCTCAGGGAAGTGCAAGCAACTTTTGCCCAGAACTAGGCACCGACTGGGGCTTCAGACTGGAGCTGTTCCTCCCTGATGTCACAAAGAATGAGGCCCAAGGAAACTAAATTATCTCCTACTCTAAAGATCAACAGTCATATATCTGCCATCATGATGGGGGCTATATAATTCAGAAAGATGGGTACTGCCAGAGTATTAAGTGGTATTATAAAAATTTCTACTTTCCCCTGCCCCAAACACTGGGCATGACTGGCTCTACAAGTGGAGGCAGTGCCGTGTCTGAAAGCTCTGCAGCAATAGGGCTCTGCACCTTGGGCACTGCCTTCAGCCTGGCCTTATGCTCTTGGTGGTAGGACAGAGCATACATGCATCACTTTTTCATACAAGAGTATGGACGTGATGAGGCTTCTCTGAAACGAAGGGCAGACCTCTCCTCAGGCATGAGGGCTACACAGCCACTTGGCACACAGCTGCAGAAGCAACATACAGATATGCCATAGAAGTTTCTAGCTCAAGCTTTAATTTGGGGTCTCAGCTAACCACATGAAGCACATGCCTCCTGACAGAGAATCAGATCCCGCTGTCCGTCTTACTGTGTGGCTGTATTAAAAGGAACAGCATCAAAGCCTTGAAGCAGCCTCGCTTCCCTGCCCAGGCCCTGCCTCTGCGTGAGGCAGCGGCTGGCAGAAGATGGAGCCAATCTGCAAAATGAGCATCTCCATGGAGATAAGCTGAGAGTGCGAGAAGGTCAGAGCCAAAGCGTCAGGAGTGGCAAAGGAGTTCTTCAAACTTCATTTCCTTCCAGAGCAATCACTTGATGGAGATTTGTTGAACGTGACACCTGGCTGCCTCACGTTGCCGACTCAGATGAGGAGACAAAAGAGGAAGCTAATTGTTTCCAATGCATTCAAGTTTAATACAGTGCATTTTTAATTAGGGCTGTAAAGGGGAAGGGAATCAATTACCTCTTGCAGAGGCAGGCGCCAGAGGCAGGTGATACCATGCAGAGAGGAGGAATTGCAGCAGGGTGCTGACGCTGCCTGAGGAGAGAGCCCCTGTGCCTCAGGCACTGCTGGTGGCTCCGAGGAAGCTCACCACAAAGTGGCACTGGGAATTCATCCAAGAGGACTCCATCAAGAGAAGATGTTGCTGTGGAGGTGCCCTTGTGCCTGAGTGCCTTTATAACCCCCAGGCAGCGTCTGCTTTCCAGGCCTTGAGGCGGGGAAAAAAGATCTCTGACATAGGACCCCAGGAGCATCCTTCCCCACTGCTGTGGTGAGATCTAGGCCCCTGGCTCCTTGTCTGAGCAAGACTGGGAAAGTCCGAAATCTACTGCTTGACAGGTGCTTGTCGGCAAGTTTTCAGGGAGAGGGAACCAAAGGATGACATGTGAGATCCTGATCTCCAGGGACTTGTGTCCTAGGAACACCATCCCAGGGATCTGGTGCTGACAGCTCACTGAGAAGCAAGTCCCTGTAGCATACTGTTCAAACACAAGCATAGACAGTGAGAAGATGGTACTGCTAAAAACTTGTGTTCAGATTGTTCTCCACACTGAAGCTTAGGTCTCCAAGGAGCTCAATGTCATGCCTTTAATGAGAATTGTATTTCCTAAAAGCAGAAGACAAAATCCTTCTATGCAATGTAATGTTTTGCAACAGCAGACAGGTCTGAGGACCCTGCATTCCCAGTACCCTCGCACTCAGCTTTTGCCAGGCAAAAAACACAGTCTTTTCTGTGTCTGTCAATAGGATACTTTTGAGATGCATTGAATTTATTCCCTTAGGTTACAAGTGACTTCAGGTCTATTGCTGAAGCCTATACCACAGAGATTTCTTTGCAAGACCTGAGGGGACCAATTCAATTGGCTAAAAAGAAGAGACCCTATAGCATCCGAAACATCTGCACAGGGCTGGCAGAAGCAGCAGAAGACAGCAGGAGGCTGGCATCCTGGCAGCCAGCTGGAATGCTTGATGCTTTCTCAGAACACACTGGATACCACTTCCTAGACCACTGAAAGCAACCAGTGTTTGGCAAGTCTAGCACGTGTTTGATGCAAGCCTAGTTCAGCTGTAACACAAGGCCTTCAAGCTGTACAATGCTATGCTTCAGCAAGTCTGAGGACAGAAATTATCTCCTAAAAATAATTCAGAAAGCTTTGATTGTGAGGCTGGAGCTAACTTAGTATGAGGCATTGTGATGCCAGGAAGAGTAAAATGCAAACAGTATCCATTAAAATGAAATGGTGTGTACAGAGTGAGTGCTAAAGAGATTAATCCAACGGTGATATTCACCTTGCACATGTAAGACTGACAACAGGATTTTATTGCCTGGAAGAATGCATTTTTTTTCTCTTTGCCTTTCTTTCTCATTCTGTCTATTCTATTTCTTCATATTTTCTCAATGAATCTCTGGAAGATGCTGTTTATGGACAAAATGGAGCATGCTTCATGAAAGATTTATTAATCAGAACTGCCAAATTCATAATTACTTTCCGGGCACTGAAATTGTTTGGCCTTATCAAATAAATGAGAATAACCACTGATTATTGTTTTTGGAGAAAGCAGTAGCTGGTAATAAGGAAGAAACATGCACATATGAGAAAGATAATATAAATGGACATAGATGCGTTCATAGAGTTGTCGAAGTGGTCAAATGACTCATCTGTCCTAAAAAAGAAATATAATTTCCATATTATGAGGCACTGAAGCAAGACAGTAGTACTCTCATTCTAACAGATAGATGGCCTTCATTTGTTCCCTGATCCTCTTCTGTCACTGCACAGTTTTATGGTTCAGAGGCAGTTGGCTTTTCCCTTTATTGTTCTAAGTTTTAAAATAGGAACCTCTGTTCCACAGAAATTAGTGACACTTGATGCCAACAAACTCAAAAAAAAACTTTAACTTTTGAAGTTCTTCCACCTCCTGCCATAGACTCAATGGCCACATCTGATTCTTAGGTGCAACACTACAGCAATTTTTGTCATGTTTAGAGGCTTATTAAACAGATGGGTCCTGAGGTTTCTTAAAGTTATAAAACATATCAACTTCCCATTAGAAAAATTTCACCATATGCAGGTGCTTTTGAAAATACAACCAGCTGCCCAAAAACCTAGGAAAACTTGGCACACCCAGCCTGGAGTGAAAAAAGCATCACAGCCTTCAAGAAATGAAGCTGCTTGTGCCTACCTGCTTTTTACCCATGGGAAAATGCATCTGTCTTCATAGACAGGACTTCAGGTGCTCTTGAAAATGTTTCTTTGACTTGCCTGAAGATGCTCAGTGGGTAATGAGAGAGCTGCCCTTGGCCCCTCTCCCACACTGCTAACTTGGGGACTCCTATCTTGCCCTCTTCCCAGGTTTTACAGGTTTTCACCTCCTCTCCTCCCATGATGATTTATGTGAGGAAAAAGTATAATTCTAAAATGAATAATTGATAGTCTTTCAAACCTATCTCCTTCACTCTACTTGTTCTCTTAATTTACTTGGTTTATACCAACTGATGACAGAAGCCTATTGTTTTGCTGAAACATTAACTTCGCAAAGTCATTCCGCTCCCATCTGCAGCACTAAAATTAATGATTCCCTCTGCAACATCTGTTTAATTAACTATCGGCACCATAGAAGAGGCATCCAAATACCCCAGCGACTAAATCAGCCTCAAATTAGGGAAATACGATGTTAAATTGTATCAGAGAGAAGCAGAGATTATCCTTTTGAGCACTGACATTCATTAGCTACCAGCCACCCCATGTATCTTCATAATGAAAAAGTGTCAGCAGCTCTTCACCGTAAAGTTTTCATTTAAGGGCTGCTGCTCCTTTAGCCACAGTGACTGGAAAGAGAAGGGGGTGGAGGGATGTGAGCAAGCTTCAGCCAGTGCTCCATCATCATTGCTGATGGATCTGCTGCTGGGAAGAAAGGTAAAATAAAATAGTGCTGCCTCTGCATGCTCCCTGCATTGCCGTCATGCTTGCTTCCCAAACAACCCAGTATTTTTGGCAAAGAGAGCAGAACTCATTACAAAAGCTGCCGCTGAGATGGGGTATGGGTGGGAACACCCCCACTAGGGATGAGGCTCTTGGCTGCCCTCTAAGTGAGGGATGGGAGAAAGCAGCTGGAAGAGGGCAGCGAGGTCTACAAAGTGCCTGGGAGTATTTAAAAAATCACTTACAGACTCCAGTGTTGTACAAGCAACAACCAAAACAAGGGGCTGATTCAGGAAGTTTTGCAGGTTTAAAAACTTTTTTCCCCTACTTTGAACTCCCTTTTTTGTTGCCATGACAACAAATGCAGTGTGAAATTGCAAGTTTGCAAAATGCAGGAAGTCAGCAGACATCCCAAAAGCACAGCTTAGTGAGGGGAATGAAGCAAAGGAGCAAGGTGGGGAGACAGACGGCAGGAAGGCACCAGGAAAATGAAGATGTTGTAGCTCAGGCTCCCACTATGTATTTACACCCATAGATATACGTGTCTCTATCCAGGCAGTCTGCTAACTATCTGGACCTGCTACCTCATATGAACTTTCTCCAAAAAGGGAACTGTCAGGGGATTTTTAGCCACTTCATAGACAACCAGGAAAGCACTAGGTTGTTCGCTTTGAGGAATGAGCCTGAACTCCTGAACTGAAATAACTCTAAGCATTTCCTCTAATGCAAGAGTTCAGGTCAGAAAAGTGCATCTCTGAGTCCTCTGGGGTGAGATTATTCGAAAGCATACCCAGCCTGAGGCTCAGGGCCCACAAGGGCCAGACTTTCATCAGAGTTCACTTCCCATTTAGGCAGCTAATTAATCTCTGCAAACACCTCAAAGTATCTAAATTGCATCTGCAGCTGTGATGTTGCCCTGAAGAACGGAAATGGCTAAACGAAAACTTCACAGTTTAAAAATCCATTTCCTCTCTCTTTGGAATCATATCTGCCGACTTTCTTGGCAAACCAGATCTGGCTGTTGTTTCTTGGCTTAAAGAACCAATGCACATCTGAAAGACTGCTCAGAAATCCAGCCTTAACCTTGTCTCCAAATTGAACATACACTTAGGTACAAGGGAGGAGCTGAATTTGGCTGCTTCACATCTGTTCAACCAAGACAATAGACAATTAGAGACATGTTGGCACATTGGGCACATTTATAAATGGTGAATATGCTTGGGAACACAAAGAGAGTGGCTGAATGCTGTTAGAGAGCAGTCAGAAGTAGAACCCCACTTTTAGGAGGAGGTGAAGGTCAATAAACATAATTACTTTTCTACCACATCTGTGCTACCCTCAACTTTCACTGCACTAAGCACTTTTTAGTCCTTTCCCTTCCACCACTTCCTAGAGATCCCTGCTATTAGTCCCAGCTGTCAAATACAACCCATTGTTAATACAGGTTTTGCAGAGGTTGGTTTCTGCCATTATGCATTCTCCTGTTTCCTAGACAAGATACAATAGTTAAAATCAGTCTTGGTTTAAGGACAGCAAAGGTTTTTGTGTCTCCGTGAAAGACACTCCTGAATGTCCATTTGAATGAAGCTTTGAAGTCAAACCTCACTCAGGTTCAAGAAAATTTTATCTAATTAACCGTGAGAATGTTTAAGACCACCACAAGTAGCTATGATTTAATTGCTTTAAAATTTAATTCAGCATAATATACTCTAGCATCCTTTCATAGACATTTCCTGTTGTTGTTTCTCAAGACAGCAGTGCAGGTGAGTGCCCCAGATAATAAAAGCCCTGCCCTGTTGAGAAGAACTGCGTGCACAGTTCCAGCAGCAGGAAGACAGTTTCTTCCCATGCAGAACACATCTACAGTTGTGACATCCACGCACTCAAGCACGCAAGGCAGCGGGGCTGGTAGTTGCTTTCCCAGTGCTGCGTGTGCTGAGGTTATTGGCAGAACTCTACTGACAGAGCATGTAGAGAATGTACCAAACCACATTTAAAAGTGTGACATGAAATTCAAAAGCAGCCAGGGGAATTACAACACTCTGTAGCAGGATAAGATGCTAAAGGAGCATGAAACACATGCCATGCTTAATGTGATTTTTTTTTTTTAAGACTATTTCCTTTCCAAGATTGCCAAAGAATGCATTGCACTGTCAGAGCACAACCTCAGACATAAGCAGCCATGGCAACAGTGGCGAGGTGGATACAGAGCCAGGGACGGCATGGTTTGTGCTTTGGCCTCGATAAGAGAGTCCTATGAACACCGCCTGTAGCAGAACGCTGAAACCATTAAACACGCGGAAAATGAAGAAGGAAAGTGCTGTTCCAGGTGCAGAGGGTCTCAAACCCTGGATATTACTGATAACGTAAGGAGCAGGAAGATAAGGAGATTGAAGGCTTAAGATAAGGCCCTTGAATAGCCAGTAGCAGGAAATGAGGCATCAATATTTACAGGGCAAAATGGCACATGGCTCTGAATCCAGTACTTGGGGAATTGGTGATTGCTTGGGTTGTACCCAGAGAAGGCAGCTGGGGCTGGACTGCCACTATGACAGGAACTGCAGGAGGATAAAGAAGGCACTGCCAAATTGTGCTTATAGTTTTAAACAGCTATGACGAAAAGACAGCAAGAGAAGTTGCATGGGGAAAAGGTGGCCCTGAACTATGCAGCAGATCTGTGCCAGAGCTGAGAATTGATTCCTGAGACTCACAGTCCTTAGACCATTATAACAAAAAATAGTGAGCTAAAAGGAACGGCTATGAGTCTCTGTCTTTGCTATTATCCTCAAGGTTTAGATTTATGTATTTATTTATTTATCAAGCACTGAAATATGACAAACAGAATGAGAAACATGGAGTATGCAAGAAGGCCCATAAAATCCTTTTCATATCTTTAATCAATCATGACTGGTCTATCTCCCATACACTTTTCCAGTTTAAAATAGAATAAAGATGTCCCCTCACATACTAATCTTTCCCCAGGCAGCTCTGCTCCTTACATCAGCACAATGACCCAAACAGGATGGCTGTATTAACAGATACCATCTAGTCTTTAATGGAGCTCAGCAACTGGGATTAGCTGCCTGTAATGCAGTTCGGGCTGTCAGGCACTATAGGAAACTGCTAACACATTACAAGTTATAGGCTCCAATCCTTTCTAAGTGAAAAGGCATTTCAAATTCAAAACACCTCAAACCTAATAACGGGAAATTATCTTGATGGATCCCCTTCAATCTGTAAAAAAATTAAGTGGGGCAGGTGTCTGATCAAAATAAACTTGTGCCAGTTCTGTTTTCTTTCTTTAGTTCACAGCAAAGCAGAAATGTGGATTTAGATGTCAGGGAGGCAGAGTTATGTAAATAAAAGTTTAGTTAAGAAAGTTTGCAAATTGTGTTGTAACGGGAAAGTAAAAGTCTACCTGCCTATTTGGTTCAGTGAGTAGACCAGAAGCATCAGACGGACCTGGCAGGGATTTCTCCCCTAAGAAGAAAAAAGTTTGAAAGGTCCCATACAGCTCCTCAGGGATATTATAACTAAGTAGATCACAAAATTGAGAGAAAGAGAAAAAAAATAATTCATAACACTAAAGGAAGCTGAGTCAGCAGTTAGGGTTTTTTTCACTTAGTTTTCATTTCCTGAAGATGATTGACCTGGATGTCCTCAACAAGACCTGATTTTTCAGATTAGAAGAAACTCAACGCTTCCTGAAAAGCAGGTCCTTTTTAAAAGCATCTTTGTTAAAGCTAGGCCTCCAAAAACATGCACAGTGCCTGAAAATACTGTCCATTTGCCCACTTAATCCTTCACAAAGATCCAGGGCACCCTGTTGATAGCTAGAAAACTTTTGGCAGGCTTGAGAGGGGAGAAGGAAGGGTCAGAGTCCGAGTGATGAACACTGACAAGCTGAGTCACCGATGAGCTGCACACTATCATCTATCATTTTTAAACCTTGTCTGAAAGCTTTCTTTGTTGTCAAGCTGAGTCATTTATGCCCATGAAAGGAGGGTGAGGGAGGGGGACATTGTTTCATCTCTCAGCGCTGCGGCCATGCATTCATCCTGCTGCTGTCCCATTTTCACGACATCTGTCCGTCTGTCTCCTTCCTGTCACGTGAATTGGCTGAGCCACCATCTGACACCCCAGAAAGAACAAAGCTTCCCTGAGCTGGCAAGTGTCCCCTAAGGAAACCAAAAGGGACTGAAAACAAATTGAAAGCAGGACAGACAAACCTAAAGGCAGATTTTCCTTTTAGCACATTTTCGGAAGATGAGGGGAGAAAAGTCCCTGACGGCCAGGAACCTGCGCTGCTGTTGGATTTCCAGCTCCAGTCAGGAGCCCAGGGGAAAGACAGCTCTTCACCACCTGTCAGGAGGGATTGCAAACACTACACAGTATCTTGTAGGAAAACAGCGCTGGATCGTCACTTGAGACTGCCTCATTAGTCATACAGCATTTGCACATGCTGATGGCTGAAGGCAAAATATGACCTTAAATTACATTATCACACCAAACACAATGCCTCTCTTTGCAAGGCGAGAACAAGAGCGAGCAAATGCACTGCATGAGATGCGAGCGACGGGCTCCAACGGCGACACGATGGCATAGCAGCAACGAAGGCAACGTCCTCGATTCTCTCTCCTGTTGGGGTGGCAGCTTCTATGCGGGGCTGTGCCATGTGCTGGACGTGCACTTGGGAACTAACGTGCTCTGCTCCAAAGGGCTTTCACCCTAATTATTTGATGTCTCACACTGGGTGAATAGAATCAACAAACAAGACAGTCCAAGGTATCAGTGGGATGACACTAAAGTTGTTGGAAATGCAATTTTTCCCCAAAAAAGTCAAAGCAGAAACTAGTGCTGACTGTTAGAATAAGGAGGGAGGGGAGTGTTTCACAAAGTGCTAAGCATCCTGCCAACTAGAACCGAGAGTGCTCTCCAAGTCCCTGAAAATGCTGTCCCCATATTCATGGAAGGTGACGCTTGTCTTCATGCGGAGCGTGAGCCCTGCGTACTGTTTTATTCAAAAAAGAGAGTGTGATTTGAGTGGTGTGAAAGGCTGTGTGCTGGCAAGCCGCAGAAAGATCAGCTTCATGTGCAGCTCTGTGGTTTTTTCCCGGCTTCACACACCCCCGGTGGGCTTGGATTTCTTCCAGCACCCAGAAAGAAACGAAAATCCTAAGCTTGCCTATCAGCTTACCCAGGATTTGTTTTCTCTTTGACTGAGGAAAACAAGAACACTTTCTCTATTTAAAGTTAGACCTAGAGTAAGTTTTTTTTAAAGAACGCTGTTACTCAGATTGCTAGATCAGATCAGCTTCTGGCCTGCTGACCAGATTAGCAGAGCTGCATCTCAGTGCTCCCAGGGCTGCAGATGTGACGTGTATATTCCCTCCATTTTCGTGCTGAAGATACTGATACAATAAGGAGGTTTAACCTATCAGAGTGAATGACAAAGTGCTAAGGAGGAATTTCTAATGGCTTCTTTTAAGTTTTCTCATCAGTACTGCTTTTGTCTCTCTCATTCTGGGTCTTGACATATTTTACACCTATTTTTTAAGCTTGAAACGCAGAAAGAATGGGTTTTAATAGGAATCACTGTCTCCTACTTCTGGGAAGATACAAAATTATAGAATGTTTGGGTTGGAAGGCACCTTAAGACCAACTATTTCCAACCCCCATACTGTTAGGGTTGGTTCCAATGAAGAAGATCATCAGCATGTTCTCGAGGCTTCTTGCTTTGGCACTGAGGAAGATTTAGCACATTCCGATACCCATTTCCTCCACAGCTCTAATCTTAACACCCGCCTACTGCATGCTAAATGAACATCCCAGCACTTCATAATGGAGACAGGAAATTAATTCCTCAAAGGTTTTTTTTTTAACCCCTCTTATTAAGACTCCTCAGCCCTGTCAACAGCCAACTGAGCTGCTCACAGCTCATAATGGTGCATTTCTGCAGTCTCATTTCCTCAAGTCTCCTGCTTGATGGATTATGCCCATTAATAACCTTCACGTGGCAGAACAGCAGCTGCTGGGCATCGAGGCACCTTGTTGGGCTATGTAAGCCCGACCCTTGAGCAAGGCTGTCAGGAAAATGGAGACGATGCAGTCTATCTGCTGATCCATGCCTGCTCTGCTGAGCACCTCTTAGAGGCAACAGTTGTTCGTCATGTTGGCCTAGGATTCCCATGGGAAGCAACAGACCTGGACCACCAACCAGAGGGACAACACCTGAGCCCAAACCTCAGCCCTTGAGACTGATGCACTTTGAGCACTTCCATCCCTCCAGCACCCACTAAGTGCATGTGCCTGTACTCCCAGGATACAGGTCTTGTCCAGAACAACTTTTCAATAGGACGCACTCCACAGGGAGTGTTTAACAATTGTCTCCTTCCTTCATGTACAAGTTATCCTGGGAAAAACAAATCCCTAAATTTTGTATTATATTTTTTCTGTCCAGCTCATAGGTTCTCAGGAAATATCTTGTCTCTAGTGGATATAACTAAACTTTAAACCTCTCTCTCAAAAAAAATACACAACAACAACAAAAAACACAGCTTAATGCAAACATTAAAATAGACCAAAGTGCATCAGAATGACAGAGCTGGTTTTAAATTGTGCTACTTCACCCAGTCTTATAACAGCAGGCGAAATTCTCGTGAAAAGAAAATTGCTCATATTCATATGGTATGGATCTGAAAGCAGCAGAGTGAGACTTTAGAGTTGGTATCACGAGCTGGAGGGCAGTGTAAAATAAACACACAGACTGCATCCCCAATTGTGGAAGGAACTTTTTCAAAAAATTGTCATGCATTATCAAAAATAAAAGCAGAAGATTGATTCCGTGATCGCAAAACTAGAGAAAATTTCCTGCGAACATGATGTTTGGAACTTTCCTCGGTTTTGCTCCACATTTTCAAAATGTTACGTAACATTCAGTTTTGATTTTTTCACATACCTACACCATGTGAGGTATGGAAGAGCAGAATAATGTAACTCTTCACAGGATTTTAAAGTTTCTCAACCAGGCCCAGCCCAGCTGTTCTGCAGAAGAGGACAGCGTTGTTGCCTAGCAAATGTCTACCAAAAAGCGTTTTTGTTTAAATAGAGAAACAAATCAAATATAAACCTTTTGCAAGGGCATGATCCCCCAAGACAGCAGGTTTCTGTAAGATTCAGAGGGTAAAATTGTCAGAAACTCTTGTTGAAATATAGCCAGCACATCACAGCCACATAGACTGAAGTATTAAACTGAAAACCCCTTTTAGTTTTGGCTCAGCCAGAACTAGCTGTGTGCTTCCAGATCCTTTGACCCCAGGGAGTTATTAGTAATGTTTTTTTAAGTCATCTTTAACGTTTTCTGTCTTTTGTTTTTAATACATGGAGAAATTACATCCCAGAGGGAAATGGACTCACGAGCCTCACGTCACTCCCTGGAGCAGCCAGCTGGCACACTCACCTCCTCAGCCAGGCCTTGTGTCCATCCCAGGAAATAATCCTACTTCCACCTCCTAATTGGTATTAACCTGCCTTTGGTAGGGGATTAATGAGCTGCTTTCGTTTTTCAAGCTCTCTATGCTTTTGTTGAGATATTTCTTCAAAAATCCTTCATTTCCCACCCCAATACCTTTTCCCACACACTTCCATGGCAAGGTGGAATCCCGATGTGGCTTCTGCCTGTCACTCAGCGGAACCAGCTTAGGGCCCTAAAAGTCTACGAGGGAAAGTCTTTTATGAAGGGAAGAGAGAATAATTTTTAGACAGATGTTCAAAAGTGTGACTCTCACAGCAGCAGGGAGCTGGAGAAAAGTGCTGGACACAGGGCACGATGAATATATTTCTATGCCACAGTTGCACCTTGGTGTCCCATGATGGCTGGGTGTGGAGTCCCTGATTAGTTTAGGGTTAAACACGACCACTCACCCAACAGCAATATATTGCTTACACAGTTTTACCAGCAGTCCAAATAAATGCTTGTGCGCCCTCTTAGCTACCTGCAAGCTCCTTCCACTACAGATTAAATCCAAGGAGTATTTATGATTTACCAGGGGATTGATTTAACTGCCTGGGGATTCAGTTCTGAGCTCAGATCCTGAAGATGTTGCCTGTCAAGGGCTGTTGCACACATTTCACCCGCTCTTTTAGAAGCAGGGGACAATTTTTTGATCTGGGTTTACAAGACAAGAGTGAAAATAAATATTCTCAATACTAATCATTCCAAGAGAGCTTCAATTGACCCATTCTAGTTGCACTGGACACAGCTGAGATGCTTTCTAATCCACATGAAGTTTGCTAGAAGGGAAGAGTATCCCTTAAGCCAGGGGAGCCAGGATAAAATAGGCTGCTTTCTATGAAAGACCTCCACGTGTCTTCCTCTAGGAGCCATAAACTGCATTATTAACAGAATTTCTGGTGCACATCCTGGGGGAAACTACCTGTCTGAAAGACAGAAAATAGCATGGACATCCCACCATCAGGCTGGTTTCATGCGTGCTACAGGATAAATATAGACAAAGTAAAAGAGTGCATGGAGCAGGAGACTGCTGTTGCTCTCTGGATGTATCTCTCTGCAAACCCCCCTGCCTCATGTTTCCCTGACTGCAGCATTTCCTGCAGACAAGACACAAGGCTGAGATGAGAGTTGTCTTCACTGCCACAGCTATCAAAAGGGCTCTGCAGGCAGATTACCGGATAGATACCAGACCTTGCTACCTGCAGCCCCAGGGCTGAGGAAGCTGGCATTGGTGGGCCTGCCTCACACCCAGGGGAGGCAGTTAGCAGATGGGCCATCACTTCACACCAGCCTCCTTGGCTGGGAGGCTGCTTGAATAAGAAATACAGGAGCAAGAAAAGGAACAATCTGTTGTAAATAGTTCTTTCCAGCCTGGAAAATTGTTCATCACTCCATCCTGAAGTTTCTGATACCAATCCTTGAGCTCTTCTGGCTTCCAGTGGTGGCAAGATGGAACACCCAGCACGTAGCAAAAGAGACTGCATGTCTGTCTCCTTTGCAGCTATTTGCAGAAATGTTCAGATGTAGGGAGAGTTCGATTTATGTGCCTTATCTTCCTCAAACCAGATAGAATACCTCCCTTCCGTTACAAACACTGCTTAATGGGTCTCTAACAGCCTTGCTTTCACAACATCAAATACAAGAATATAAGGGGGAGAAGGAAGAACCAAACAAACAACTCTTTATTGTTTCCAGGTGTCCCTGATTATGGCTGGAGGAGAAGGTGGAGAAGAAAGAGGGGAGAGAGATTAAAAAAAAAAAAAAAAAAAAAGGTAATTGGGTCCTTGGCATAAGCTTGTTGAATATAAACGAGCAGACAAAAACCTGTATGTCAAAAGTTGTTAACTCCTGAAGATCCTAGGTATTCAAAGCATCTCTGCAAACAGCCCATTTGCCTTCCCAGATCTCTGCACTCCAGTGACAAATTGCCACAGTGGGCTTACGCTGCTGCTCTGCGCATACGGCAAACCAGGCAGGAGAGGGTACGTCTGGAGAAGAAGGGCTCCAACTGCACCAGCTGCTGAAACTCCCTCCCTGCACCCTCAGCACCTAGATCAGAGTAGATGTCTCCAAACCCCCTTTCTTTTGGTGTAACACATTCCTAGCTAAGGTGCAGAAGGCTGCTCTTTGCACACATCTGTACTGAGCTTGAGCTCATTTCTGCACAGCTGTGCTGAGAACAGGTACAAGGTGTGCAACTTCATTCACACCAAGAACGTATCATCTACCTCCCACGAACTGCATCGGACAGGTACACTCACCAAAGAGATCTCAACCTCCACGCATTCACGAGTCTATGAAATGGGCTGGCCCAGAGGAGTCGAAAACATCCATTATATCATAACAAGATCGGCTATATTCTTTTCTGCCTCCTGCCTCCTGTACAGTCCCACATTTCGCTTCTGCTTTTCCTACTTAATAATAGACTCCATTCTTATTGTCCTTTAGGATCTTTTCTTCCCTGTCTGCAACAAACACTGAAACTGACAACATTCAGTTTTGAAAATCATGACGACCATAAATAAGGCTCAAGACAGACCCAGCGTAGGCTTAAAAGAATGATAATTTTTACAAGGCTGGACAGCAACTTTTCAAAAACACCTCTTGGTAGGCAAATACCACTGAATGGAATGTGATCACAGTGACATTTTTTAGGTGAAAAGTTAATGTGTTTTTGTTAAAAATCATTATACTTCTCCTCAACTGCAGAGAAAAAGTAGGGAAAGAAAACAGAAAATAATATAAAAAAAGGTGCAAAGATCTTTCTGCACATTTTCCTCACACTCCAATTAATTTATTTTTAACTTTACCTGTTATCCAGATTCTGGATAACAAAACATATTGACAGGCCAAGGGCTGCAGAGGTGGGAAAAGACGGGAAGGTTTAAAAGCAGATGACGCAGTCCAGAGCCCAACTCCCATAGAATATAAATGAGAATTAAATGCTTAATTCCTGTTGGTAGTGCTTGAGGTCCATCGCGGCTTCCTCCTGTAATGCAGAGAAGGAAAGATTGTGACGGGCCTGTGCTGCACTAGGCTCTCCTGAGTGCAAAGTGCAGATTATTTGAATGTTTCCTTAATGGGCATCCTTAGCTCTGAGCACTTCAGGGAAGGCTGTGCCATGCAGGCAGTCCCACAGCACTGGACGTGATGATAACCGTTTTTTTCCTCTCCTTCCTATGGCTTCTCTGGATCTGAGCTAAGGCTTAGCCCCTCCATTCATAGATTACTTCTTTTATTTAGATATCTCTCTGATACCCACTTGTTTCTTTTTAGAAAATATGTAAAAGAGCAATAGCTTTTAAGACTCCATCTTCCTGTGATTTTGTTTTAAAATGGGACATTTTCAGATGATAATCAAGAGAAGCACAAAGGCAGATGTGCTCTCAAGTAAGCTTCATTTTCTTAGAGAAATGAGTTTTATAAAGCCCTTTTTATTAATCTTTTTCTAAAATATAGCAGTTAAAATCATTACATTTTGCTCCTCCTGGCCAAAAGCCACTCCAAATAAGAAGGCCAGTTTTATGTCCCTTACCAATGATTCCAAGATGAATTTATTGTCAGAAATGTTGATCTACAACCTCTTCTTACATGTAGCCTTCAGTGCGATCCTCATCATTCCTCTTTGATCTATTGTGTGTCTACCATTCACCACTACTAACTTTGCTACTTGTCCCACGACTTTGCTGTGCCACAGCCACAAGGAATGAATAGTGCCTGCTTCCCAGGAGCAACGCTCTGAAACGCTCCTGAATGAGATCAGAGGAGAGACGGCAACAAAAAGCAATCAGACAGCCCCTTCTAACAAGTGCTTGAAGGTATTGTCGATGTGTGCAGGAAAGCAGCATCTGGCAAAAGGTTTTCTGGTTGGCAGCTGGAGATGCTCAGCTGCAGGCAATGTCAGGAGTCACCTGTGTGCATGCCTGGGTCCTCGCTGCTGCTCATAAGGATTCCCCTCCTACGTATCAGAAAGTGTACGGGACTCGAGGGCAGTACGTGTATTGCACTGCACTACATTGCACGCAGTGCTAGGGAGCTGGCTTTTACCACGTGCCCTGTGAGATACCAAACGCCACTTGGAGTCCTTCCTTCCCTCTATCAGCAAGTCTTTCAGGTGACAACATATCATCACAGATGTGCTGACATCGTGGTACTTACAGACAGAGAGGAGGGGAGTTCTCTAATGGGCCCAGGACTGGCCCCTGCCAATGGCAGGTTGCTGTGCCAGCAGCACCCATGAGCAGCAGAGCTCCTGCACTGAACTTTCCCTGCGATGTACACCTGCAGGATTCTCAATTCACACGCATGCAGAAGAGATCCACATATGCATTCATTTGTCCTTCATGGTTTAATTAACACCTGAGCCATTCAATACTCATCAAACTTCCCCTGATCTCTTCAGTTGTCCTCACCTCCCCAGCCACCATCTCCTAAGGAAGGAGAGAAAGGGGGGAAACCTCAAACGAAGGAATCCTCCCTTGTCTCCTGGATTAACCATCCTCTTTGAATAATGTTTGCTTATAAGACAGTGTAAAGGGAAGGAACAACTATAACATGAGATATAAAAAGGGTGAGACAGAGAGATGGGACATAGCAGAGGAAGCAAGCACTTGAGTGACATGCAGCACAGAGACAGGGAATCTAGTGCAACCTGAGGCCTTGGGATCCTGGGAGATTTTTACTAATGGTCTCTGCAAGTCTTATTATTTCATACATATTCTCATATCTCTGACAAAGATACTGCATAAATCACTTCCCCTTGTCCCAGGCTGACCCCTTAACCTCTCAGAGATAATGAGGCATGGTACCTAGCATCTTCTAATGCTGCCAAGATGTGTATCAAAGAATATTAATTTGCCATAACATCTCTATTTATTAATGCAAATGTCTTTAATCCTCCCCCACTCTCTGCTCAGCAAGTCATCTTTACTGTTATTACTGAAATCACATTGGAATTAGGTAAATTGTCTTAGTGTCCCCAGAAGGTGGATGTCACTAGGAGATGAAGGCTAACGTGTCCCTCTTGGCACAGACATGCACCTCCTGGGAAGGCAGGAGAGGGAAAACCAGCCCCTGCAGGGAGCCATCTGGCAGCCATCTCCAGAGCTTCCCAGGAGCCCAAAGAGGCAATGCCACAGGGTGAGGGGCTGGCATGCTGCGGCCCCTGGTTCAGAAGGTAAGAAGATGGCACTGCAGAACCAGGTGGCAGGCTCACATGCACCTCTTCTCTGGCTGTGCACTTGAGCACAGGGCACTGGCATTTAGGTCTCTTCCTGCCACAACCTGAGCCTCAGCATGGTACAGACCTGTCTTTCTTCCTCACCTCTCTATCTGTAAGGGGATTTTATAAAACCTTCTTTCTTGCACTCTTCGTCCTGCCTGTGGCTGGAACATTTGGCAGGGCAGGCACCTTTTCCTATTACGTTTCTGTACAGACTGCAGTGCTGCAGGGTTCAGATCTCAAATTTAGGCTCCGTACGCAACTTCAATATTACTTACTAATAAGAATTAGACATCAGCCTATAAGCAGAAAAGAACAAAATTCTTCCTCCTTACTAACCGGTATTATTGTCCCATAAGGCAATGACTGACAAAAGTGGGAAATCGATATAAGAAACTTGAGTATCTGGACTGAGCTCCAATTTGTCCTCTGGTCCGATCTCACACCTATTCTCCTCTGCTATTCAAGCAGAAGTCCTGTGGACATCAATGGAAGTTCTTTGCAATTAGGGAAGGAGGAAAAAATAACACTCTGTAAGGCTGCAGTCCTATCACCTTTTCCTTCTTGGCCATCAAGTGCTGGAAAAGTGACCTTGTTTTCATTAAGAGGAACACCTTGTGAATGAATACAGGATGTCAGAGGCAGACAAGGCAAAGAATTCATTAGACAAAGTTTCAATACAGCAGAGTGAGATATTCGTTATTTTACAACTAGTCCATGTGAGTTTTAATTAAAGAGACAAAGTAGTTTGTATATAAACTGCCTCATCTTAAGCCTTGAAGTCACACTAAATATGAACTCAAAGTTTTCTCAGTTTAAACAGTTTTGTTCTACTGTTGTGCTCTGCCACATAGCCACTTCCACCTGGAAAGCTGGGGGACAGCGGGGTCTGGGGGTGGCATGTGAGAACTTGCTTCTGGGAGCTGGCCCCGTTTCGCAGCCTCCAGAGATTTACATAACTCAGAACATCCCTGGAGTTTTCAGTGTGCAGATGTATGGAATTAAATCCGCCAACACTTCAGGCTCCCTGACATCGTGAGGCAAGAAAATCACGAACAATGCAGCACTCTGGATTGCACCATAGCATTTGGACTGATCCTTCTCTCAGACCAACACCAAGCCGAGCTCCTGCAGGGAGAAATCCACTGACAAGTAGTGAGCTCCTCTGAAGTCAGGACACTTGAATTTGGCAAGTACTGGGGCTATTTTAAACACCTAGGACACCAAACAGTGTTATATGGGGTTCTTGTTAGGGGATCTGCAAGCTGCCTGCTCATCATGCTGGTGGCTGATGCCAGGGCCTTTGGCAAGGCTCCACTGCTTTTCCCATGGGCCATGGGGGGAGCCTGATCTGCTGAAACAGGCCCAGGTTCATGCTGAGCTTAACCCACAGTTAACTATACAGTCACAAATCCCTGCTGCACATGGGAGAAGTGGAAAGCTCCCTGCGTGCAGCAGGTGTTGTGCTAAGTCGTCTGCAAAAAGCAAATTCAGGACTTGTGGATTGAACAGTGCGAATCCCTACAACCTGAATTAACTGAAGAAGCATCTCATTAATCTCAGCTGGTCAGCTGTTTGCTGTGAGCAAGAATTTTTGTCCTGAGACTGATATTACAGCCCCGCCCCTGCAGCAAGGAGACCTTGTGTGTGGCTGCTTGGACTGGAGAAGACATGCATGCAGGAGGTCCAGGAACATTCTGTCAAAGAAATGCATGAAGTAAGGATTGCTTTAGGCTGATTCACCTCTGTGTATGTGTGTGGCTGGGTATCTAAATCGCTGTATGCATATGTGTCTGTGTGTTTGTCTTGACTGAATGAATCACCCTACCTGTTATAGTGTAAAACAGCAAACATTAGTAAAACTGATAATAAGCCTAGTGGTGGTGATTCAACCAAAGCTAGCACATCTGTCACTGAGCAACAGACTGCCAGGCTTTTCATCAAGGGAAATACGATTGAATAATAATGTAGTAAAGGTAAAGCAGCTTCAACAGAGCTTTCTGCCAAATTAAATACAAGGTACGCTAAAGAAAAAAAAAAAAAAGAAAAACAAATACATAATCTAACCTCTCTTGAATACAAATCTGATACTAACGGGTACTCGATGGCTGAAGACACAGCACATCTGCAGCCTGAGCAGCTTGCTCGGGGCGAGGGGGTGGATGGAGGAGGATGGGAGGGTGGTGAGGATGCTGACAAGCGTCCAACTCTGGGAACATGAGATCTTCCCTGTGCCAGCAGCCAAATAAGGAATTGAAGGGGAGGAGGAGATGGGCTTTTTGAGTAATATTTTAAGGCCTGGTTCTCTAGTGCCATCTGGTCACCTGGCAGCACTCTTAGCAATGTTGAAGAGCTGTAACCCCATCCAAAGTGGTCTCAGAGGGATTTCCCCATGGTGGAAAACCCTTTGATGGCAAAGGGCTTCTGCAGCATTTTCAGGACACAGCAACCTGGAGAGAAAAAACCACCCTGCTGGAGGCCTGGCTGCCAGCTACCTGCCTGCAGTGGGCAGCAGCCAGCCAACACTCGGTGCCTGCTGCCCCTGCGACAACACCAATATGACAAAACCGTCCCAAGGTACACAGTGCCATGCCTTCTTCGGGACACTACACTTATTCAAGTCATAAAGCTCAGGACCTGCAATGGCTTTTTGAAGCAGCAGCACAAAGCCATGGAATGAGCCACGGAAGTGACCTGCCAGATGCTTTTAGGGCGTGTTAGTGGCAGTGCCACTTTGCACAGGGCTGCGAACCAGCTGCTTGGCATATCAGCACACCCCCTGCACGCTGCACTGGCTGTGCAAAGAGCCTGCCATGGGGGCATCGGTGTAAGTGACCCTGACGTACCACAGTGTAACTAAGAACAACGGAGCATCCATCTGTCAGCTATAAACCAAGCATCTTCAAAAAGAGATGAAAAAAGAAAAATACAAGAAAAGGGTGTTACAGTCTGGACATTCTTCTGTCTGCAGGGGAGCTGTGTTAGGGCATTTCATTTTCAACATCTTATTTCATTACATTTTCTTTTTCCCTTGTATGTGGAAAAGATTTTTTCTATTCTGTTTTGTTCTCACATTTTTCCTTTTCTTTTTTTAACCAAAGGGCATTAAAAAAAAAAAAAAAATCAACACCTTTTAAGCATTTGTGTTAAGCACTCACTTAGATTTGAAACCACTGCAGGGCTGGAGATAAAAAACACACACACACAAATACCAGACCTCTTCTGGCTGGTGCGGGAGGTGAAACAAGCCTTTTGGACTATTTCAAGACAAGACAGATTTGCAAAAGCTGCAACCCAAAACCCACTACAATCAACACAGCGACAGTTCTGCCAGGCTGAAAGGAAGTCCTCCTGCAAACCGCATTTTCAAACGGGCTTTGCTATTGCCTCTCCTGAGCACGTAGCAGCCCCAGCATGCAGCTCCAGCTGAGTCACCAGCACTGGCTGGTCAATGCCTCTCCCCCCTCCCACCTCCCCCTGGCAGAAAGCACCACAATCAACGTGCTGTGCCCAGGTTACCAAACACGCTGCAGATATTCAGGCTAATAAATAGCGGAGACAATACAGCTTACAACAGCAGTGCAGTACAGGCTTTATTTTTTCCCCCCCTTCACTCCCTCCTGGAGCAGATGATAAATAGCAAGTGGCTGCACAGAGGCCATGAGCACAGTGGCTGCCTACCCAGGATGGGTAAGATGGGGAAGAATCCCTTCTCCATCCTCCAGCCATGGCCACGTCACCACTGGCAGTCCTGGAATCTATGCTCCGGAGCCATCTCCTAACACACCTACCTCGTGTTCATCTAAAAACAATAATAAAGGAGAAGGTTAGGAGCAACTCAGTGCAGTTCCCGAGGCAGAAAACAGCCGTGTGTTTGCCCTGCCAGGTTTCAGCGCAGGGTGAGGCCGTTGCCTGGCTTTCTGCCTCAGGCAATGGCCTATGTCTGATGCTTCAGAGGAAAATGAAAATAAACCCCTAACACACTTAAGTCAGCTGCATGATGCTGTGCTGGGTTTGGAAAGGTTTTACCCTGGTAATATCTCTGCAAGAACCACAGCTGGAGGAAAGCAGACTAGAGGCAACGCAGCCGGTGTGCCCTCCCCAGGCAGTCAGCGCTGCACACTGCAATGCCCGGCAGTGCACGTTTGCAGACAATGACGGTTTTTCCCTACCACGGAGACTAAAAATAGTTTAAGCAATTTTCTCAGACTTTTTTCTGATGTTTGTTGGTTTAGCTATGCTTAAAAAGAATTTACAAAGAAAATGTCATTGTTCCTGCTTTATTTTTTCTCCTTAAAATCCTGTTGGCTGGATGATTTTCCAAATATTTCAAAATAAATACAGATTTTTGAAAGGAAGTATAGAAAAAAAAGGCACAGGTGTTTTCAGAAGCAGTTGGAACAGCATTCTTGTTATAAAAGGGGAAATTTCAGAGACATTGAATCAGATGATGAAATCAAAAGAGAATTGATAATAATGCTTACAGTTCCTTTCCCATCCCAAACTGAATTGTTCTCAGGAAAGTTCTGAGTTTTCATACACAGGATTGTCTTTGGTCCATACATCAATTGCATGGATTTCCACACACCAATAAATCTCGAGGTTACTTGGGATTCAAAACTTCAAGTTTCTGCTCTTCTCTGCCATAAGTGACTTCCCATTTAGCAAGTGAATTGTAGCTCACTAGTTTATCCTACCAAGACTGAAAAACCCTTTCAAAGCCAGCTCAGTAAAGCCACCAACTCCTAGGTTGGATTTGAACCAGATTTCCAAAGAAGAAAGGTAAGGAAAGTAGGAAAGAGATGTAGTTAGGAAAAAATATCATAATCTTGTCTCTGTTTCAGAGCAGATGATTTGCCATGAAAGATTACTGTTTAGGACACATCATCGCGTCACTCAGCAGTGCTTTCAGACTAGTGGTCTGCATGCATTCATTTTCACACAGAGATCAAACTGTAAACCTCTTGGGGGAATAAAAAAACCACCAGGAATCTGTTTTCCTAGCAATTTTTGCAGATAGATTAGTACCTCCTTTTTTTCACCTCAATGTCTGCACAAGCGAATCCCTTACTTGTACAAACACACTTGGGTACATCTACGTGCAAATGTGAGCGAAGGACAATGCTGACATCTTATTGTACCACACCATTTGTGATAACTTAGTATTTTCAAGTCATAGTGTTTGGAATTCAAGGATTTTCTGACTATCTCTATTAGAAAGATGATTAAGAACGCTCCTTTACTTCAGTAAGAGGGGAAAAGAATGTTTAAAACCGTAGCTCCATAGGCTGCAAATAAAAGGAATCTTCCATATGCTGTTATTTTCTTTGGTATATTTCATGAATTTGATGCCTTACACTGAGATTTTTACAAGCTCAGGGCAGTGACTGGCAGTGGTGCAGGAAGGATGCAGCATCCTCAGTCCAGGCAAGCTGCCTTGCTTTGGGCCATATCCTGGCCCTTTCCTGATGCCAGCAGGATCCAAAACTCCAACATCACCCCTGCCCAGAGCTCCCATATTACTGTGGAGCAGGCAGTAGAGCTCAGGGATCCGACCCTCCTGCCAACAGCTGCTGGTGTTTTTCCATGACATCACAGCACAGGGTTTGAGCAGAACAAGGCGCTGCTACTGCGCCTTACATGCCCTTAGTGCATTTTAAATATTAAGTAATAAAAATATGTATAAGTAAAGAGTACATCCATAAATAAAGCAAATGTATAACTCAGTGAATTAATTATTATTTCATTACTAGCAGCCACTTTCTCTAACAGAATAACTAAGAGCAGAATTTTCTCCTGACTTTGCTTCTCGTTATTATAATAGCACCGACAATTACTTGCAGGACAGATGCATACTTCAGCTAATCATTTGAGGATTAATTTTATGTATGCATAAATAACTCATGTTTTGATTCAGGGTCTTTCAAGCAATGTACTTGACAAAACAGACTTGTGTTTGAATAACATCGGCTCAGATAGCAGATACACGCGGAATGAGAGTACTACTGCCCTTTCCAGCAAGCCTTTGTACTCTGCCTTGCGCTGGGGTTATTCTTTGAAAAGGGCTTGCAACTTGCTTTGTTGCCTTCCTGCCATAAAAAATAATGAGAACATTTAAAGTAAATGCAGTCTTCAATAGTTTTTGAAAGCAGCTTACAGATCAGGTTTTGTTTCAAGGAGCAGCAGCTCTGGCTGCATGGCTGCGACGCAGAACGAGGAGATGGGTGACACAAGGACAACTCCTGTTCTGCTGCAAGCACCACCAGTGCTCTGCACAGTGCTGCTACCTGCTGGAAGGGCTAAGGACTCACCTACCCAGCGCCTCAGTCAAGCTGCTTTTTCCAGCGCTAGCATATTTTCCTCAAATTTCCCATTTTCTTTCTTTGCTGCAGCTCCCTGCGATTGCTAGCCTGGGTTAGCAAAGATATCTCAGAGTACAACACAAACACAACTGCAGAGGCTGTGCAGCTGCATCTTTCACCTGCCTTGTCTCCTGAGATTCGAAGTGGTGGGAATGTGCAATATTTAGCACGGAAGAGGGCTGATCCTGGTGTCAAACCCTGTTAGTGACAATATACACAATATTCCCATATTCACATGCACATATGTGGCCTGATCCTATCACTTAATTTTGCAGAAGGACAAGTTCCATCAGTTTCTAATCTGTTGAATAAGTTATTTCAGAATTGTCTAGTAGGTTATTTCTCACCTCTTCCACTGAAACAAAATTACTTGGATGGGAGAATGAATTATATAGAAAACTGTCTTTCTGTATCTCAGGGAAAAAAAAAAAAAAAGCTGAGATTTTTATATTTCTCATTGAATTAAAATTTTAGAGATGAGTAGTTGCTTAAAATGTTTGATTTCAATTCTGTTGCAAGACTGCCTTTTGATAGGGAAATGGCGTATTTTGGTTACATCAAAGCAGAATATATTACCAAACACCGGCCACAGACATTTGTATCTATTATAGTGTGAACTGTCATAATAAATGCAGTTGACAATTTTTATTTTATCAAAATAGTGAAGTGATATCAAAACAAAATCTAAATGATTTGTTTCAACTCTTCCCAGCTGGAACTATCAAAGAAACAGACTCTTTTGAGCAAAATATTTTCATTTTGACAAAATCACACTGCCTGGAACACATACCATTTTCTCAAGATGCTTTTGGTGCCTTCCACTCTGTCTCTCTAATAGTGGCCATGGTCTGAGCTCTGGTTAAAAGTTAGAGTCTCTAGCTTTGTTATTTACAATGAGACTGCTATACTGCAGGCTGGCAATAAAATACCCCCGCGAGAGGATGCTCTATGGTACGTGGATCCTTGCAGAACTGCCCCATGATTTCAAGTTCACATTGCACCATAAAGTTGATCACCATCTTTCCACTGCATTATAAAGAAAACAAAGTTCCAAATCCTGATATTTTGAGGGTGACAAGCAACAGAGAGCTCTTCTCTTGCTCCCTGCCCCTCAGCCTTATTTCTAATCAAAGCCCTGCTTGCTCTGCTCAGAAACCAAACCATGCTCCTGGGATTCCACCACCAAACAGGAGACCAGGAGTCAGATTTTTACACTTCCCACATCTGTCTTTCAGCCACTGCCACGTGCCACACCAAATGACATTCCTGAGACAAGCAGAGGGCCATTTGCTTCTCACCCTCCCTCCCCAGCATCTCCATTAACCATGGGGACCGCAGCAGAAGACAGAGAATTAAGAAGCATTCACATCCCTTACAGCCTACAGACTGCTGCTGGTCGACAGCAGGGCCTGTCCCTACCCTGCAGCACAGCTGGGTACAGGAGGTCTCAGCAGGAAACATGCAGGGAGCAGCTGCGGCCATGGGACACTGTGACGCTCGAGGCACGAGCCCCAACACCGTCTTGCCTGGGCTGCAGGGTTCTCTATGGCCCCCTGCTCCCTTCATCGCCCAGAAGCAGCTTTTACCTCAGGCTGCAGCAGCTCTTGGGTTCAGACTGAGGTCTGCGAGCTCAACCTCAGCTGATGACTCACACAGTGCTCCTGTGCTATAAATCCCGGTAAACTTTTGGACGTGGAGCTGTTAATAAGCACAGAGTGGCTGTGCCTGGGGCTCAGCATTCAAGGAGCTGGAGGAGTCCTCAGGACAGGGGCTGCTGTACATCTCCAACCTGTATACCTGCTGCAGCATCCCCAGCTGGAGCCTTCCTTCTCTCACACCAAAACAGAGCCTTTCGCTCACTGCTACCTGCACACGGCCCCACAGATGGTGCTCGCCACGAACACACAGCAAATACAACAGAAACATTACATGGGGATGAGGACAGCTGGACACCAATGAGGAATATCAAAAAGTAAGGCAGAGGAGTGGAAAAAAAAAAAAAAAGAGGAGGAGAAGACTGGAAATGAATGCTTCTCTTGTCTCTGTGTCCCCATGGTGACATGAAAAGTCATTAAACACCTCACCAGACTTGCACAGCAGAGTAAACAGGAGCAGCTAATAGGACAAAGGCACTGGCACTTTATCTGTTGCCTCTCTTTGGAGTCAGAGCAATGAAGGTTACACGTTCTGATGGCATCCTCCTGTGTTTTTAATATTCTCCTACCAGTAAGATAAAGCTGTCTTCACCCCTTTCCTTGAAATATTCTCATTGGGAAAAAAAAAAAAAAAAAAAAATCCTCACTCTTACTGCATGGAGAATCTCAAAGCCAGCTGTATTTTTCTTCCTGTTCCCTCAACCTGAGAATACCACTTGCACAACAAAACAAATGGTTTCTCTGGGTGTCCTTGGCCTGCACTCACTGCTACAAAACAGCAGAAGAGGAGCAGGGCTCAACAGGAGGAAAACTGCCCTGAAAACACGCAAAGTGGCTCTGCTGTGAGCAGGGGTGGGGGACAGGGTGGGAGGAGCAGGGAATGGAGGCAGTAGAAAGTTTTTCAGTAAAATGCTGTAGCTGTAAATAATGACAGTCACGGTCATATTTGCTATTAGAAGTGACTAAGAGCAATCACATGCAAACATCTATTGTGCTGCATCCTGTGCAAAACCCACTCAGCATCTAAATGGAGGCAAAAATATTCAGACAAACAAGTCAACATCCACTGAGGGGGACAAGAGTCCTGGTGGGAGCAGTGATTGCTCAACTTTCTGGGCTGGGGAACTTGAGACCTAAGTCCAGCAGCACTAACCTCCACCTTCATGGACCTGCACACTTCTTTCTGTGACCAAAAATAGGAATAAAACTCCCCCAAATCCTTCTGAAAGTATGGAACAGCTTTATTTCCTGCAATACTCCAGAGAAGAGACACACTCCGGAAAAACCCAATCCATTATGTGCATCCATACTTTTTCTTTACACAAGTCAGTTTTCATACTATTCAAGCTACTCTTTTATTTTCATACAAGATTTTGGGCTATTCCTTGTTTTTTCCATTTGCAGCAATAGAAAGCCACCACTCCTGATGGGTAGACCTTTGAGTTACTGGGAAATATGTTTCCATTGCTATGCCACATGAACCAGGCTAGAGCCAAGGTGTGAAATACTTCTTAGCAGATGACTGAAAGAGCTGGCATTGCTTTTACAATAAGTTATACCTGCCTTGAAAGCCAGGTTAAAAACCAAGAAGGTGTAAAACCATGCAGATTTACCCCAAAGTGCTGACAAATGCACTTTGGTTTTCATTTCTCTCCCTGTCCTCGAGCACTGTCCAGCAGGGATGGCTGGACTGTGAGCAAGCTCCGAGGACAATCTTGCTCGAGAGCTGCCACCTGCTCACCCGCTTACTCTGCAACACCTGAGCACAGCTGCTGCTGCCTTCAGGGAACAGCAGAGAGCCCCAAGGTGGATATTTCAACCATCATTCTCTCCCACTACTCGTTTTAATGCTGGTTTTAAAGTCAATTTTTTTTTTAGCAGAAAAATAATTTAATCTCCAAAGATGTATATCGCCTCTGCCTTCAACTCAATCGCCCCTCAGCTGCCCAGAAAGCTGACTCCGAGTGGGTTCTGCTTCCATTCCCTACCAAGGACATCGGAGGCTTAGAAGATGTTGATGGTCCTTGACCAGCAGTATTAAGACACTAAATTACGCTGACATGGCCCATAAATCGCTAAATGAGGGACTCCCAGACAGCGATGTGGCGTGAGCCGAATGCACTAGGAACGACTGCAAGGGCTGCCCACTCGTTGGGGCCCGCTGCTGATGGATGCGCTGAGCTAGGAGCTAGATGCACTCCTGCTAGAAGACAAACCCCGCACAGGGTTTTATCATTGCTGCTGCACATCCCACTTGGGCAGGACTTAGGAAGCTTTGGTCTGTTTTCGCAGCAAGGCCGGCTGTTATTTACATACATTGGGTAAAGGACAGCTCTCTGGGTGGATATAGACAGAGACAGTCTCTGTCTCTAAAAATAGAATGAAATAACTATTTCTAGAGAGGGGAGAAAGCCTTTAAGCTCCTTAAGATTGTGCCACCTGCCCACTACAGGCAGAAAAGCTTTATTGACTATTTCTATTTTATTTAGATTTATGAACAAGAGATCTGAGGTAGCATGGGTAACATTTGCCAGTGTAAAAGGGAATGAGAGCATGGTCTTAATTTCAGGAGGGTGCCATCTGGGTCTTGCACTTGAAGGTGAAATGGAGCCCACCTTGGCTAAAATCCCAGGGACTGAACCAATAGCACTAGAGTTCAAAGCCCAAACATCCATAATGCGAGCGAAGAAACAAGCTGTTCTGTCAGGGAGTTACCCATAATTTCATAACTTCTGGAGTTGTGTGAATAATAGACCACTAACTGACCTTTATGAATTTCCTTCTTAATTGATATCAGCAAAGCAAAAACTAAATGTTAAGGTGACACGGACAAACGGGCTCTGCTTGCTATAAAAGCATGCTGTGCTCGGAGAACAAGAACCTTTTCCCTTCAAGGAAATCAACTTTTTCTAAAGTTCTTTTCAAATAAAGGGAGCCCTTCTCCCTTCAGCAAAATATCAGTGTCTTATCTTTTGAAGCTGCAACTGGGTAATGCAGAGGGTTTCTGCTAGCCCAGGGTCTCAGGCAGTTAAAGCAGATAGATGGCCAGGAGCTTTAGGGATGGGGTGGCAGCAGGTGACCCATAGGTCGTAGGTGACCCTATAGGTGACCACAGCTCACAGTTATTCACACCCAGCAGCTCAGTAATACTTCACATGATGTACTTCACTCTCTTCTTCTGTCTGCTGAGAAATCAAGTGACTTTAAAAAATTTCTTTTTTAGGACCCCTTATTTGCTCTCTGTCATGGCTAGAGAATACTCCCAAGACAGAGAAGACAAATTCTGCTCTACATGACCTAACTGGCATCTTGTTACTGCTTATAACACAGTCACACCTCCCAGGCTCTGATCAGGATTGAGTTATTTTGACACTTCTTTAAAAAAAAAATTAAAAATAAAAACAGATGTTACAAACAATCCCATTGTTGAGATTTCACAATTAATTAAAGCAAAGACATCAGGAAGGAGGAGAGAAAGAGAAGCGTGGAAGGACCTGAAGACAGGAGCAAAACAACAAAGTTTGCTTCGTCCCTGCCAGGCTTTCAGATGAAGGCTCCATGCTTCACCTGCATTTTGGGCTGGTAAATGATCCTCTGACAGCATCAACATAAGCACAAAGGGAGAATTTTGCAGGCAGTCTCGATGGCAAAGTTACGCATTCCCCACCCCACGCACATGAAATTTGAGATGATCTCTACGGCTTTCTTGTAGGGAATTGTTTCAGTGTTTAAAATGAAGGAGATAGCTTCTCTCTCCTCTCCACCCCCAGCCAAGACTGAAAATGGTGTGGGAAGGATGTCCAGATAGCTGATAGAGTCTGGCATCATTTACTCTAGATAGAGAGTGTGAGAAGGAATAAAAATGCAGACTCAACAGTTTCAGAAATGTACCAGCACAGCAAGAAAGGCAGGCGGACAGATTGCTTGGATAGACGCCTTTTCAGTAACAAGATCTATAGCAGCACAGGTTTTCTGTTTGTTGTGTGGTTTTAAGAGGGATGTACTTTTGCTACAGGATTAAATAAAGAGGAATATTTTGCTTTCCCTAATTCTCCATTCCTCTCTATCTGAGAAGGTTTTTTGTTAGACTAGAGGAGAGGAAGAAAGCTTATTTTTATGCTCCAATTTCTGAAAGCAGCTTTCAGTTTGGAAACAGCTGCTAATAACTTCAGGACCTGTGTGGGAAGATTTTTGCAGTGGAAGCAGGGAACTGATCTGAGTCTCAAACTGCTGCCTCCATTTCACTCTGCTGTGCATTCACCATGCAACCTTGAATAAGCCTAATTGGAGCACTCACATTCCTCCACCCGTGAAGCCCTGACGATGATTAAATTACCTGTTTTCACTGCTGTTTGTTCATAAAGACACAAACTGCCATGCTGGAGCACAGCAGCACTCTCTCTGACCTGGGTTTGCACTTCCTGGCAGTGATAACCCCAAACTTCTGAAATGCCAACATTCACACCCAAAGCAAGTGGCAGAAAAGCTGCTTGAGGTGGACGCGTCCTGCTGCTTCCAGGGGCTAACCCAGCACCCCATGCCAGGTTATATCCCCCACAGAAATTTTACATCCCTCACTGCTCAGCCTATTAAATGTCCCAAACCTTTTCTTAATTCATGTGAATACCTGGACTTTTCCATCTACTGGGAGCTTTCTCAGATCCCATGCTCCCATGTTCTTTCTTCCTTTTTTTTTTTTTTTTTTTTTTTTGTTCCTACCAATGTATTGAAGAATTACGGGATTTTACATGGAAACAAGGAGGCTGAAACCATCTCTAATATCTGCAGTAAATCCTCAGCTTTAATAACACTGACACAGAAGCACCTAGCTCCACGCCCTCTATTAAAAACAGAATTCTTTCTTCTCACACTCCAGTTGCACCCTACAATACAGCATGGCAAGTAATTAGTGTTGCTTGTTGATGGGGTAGGAGGAAGAAACAAAAGAGGAAAAGGAAAAGGCAACAGTGTAATCAGTTATGTGCTGGTGTGCCTGACTGGGTATGAAGTGGAAAGTTTTCCTGTGATGCTATCAAGAATGCCTGCAATCACAGCACTCAGTGCCCTTCAAGTACCATGCACCAGAGCAGAATATTTCATCTTTCAAGACCAGGGACTACATCCGTGATCTTAAATGGGAACTGTCCTTCCTTTTACACATCCCTCATAATAATCTGATTTATCTCAGACAGCTTCTTCCATAGGATGTATCTCATGCTGACTCTTACATTCTCTTTTGAAGGCAAAAAATCATATTGTAGCTATTTTGAAATATGCCTTTGATCTAAGGAAAATCATGAGCAATTTGTGTGTGACATTTACTAACTAATGTGCTGAGGGAATATTACTCCTAGAAAAACACCATTTTCTGGTAGTTTCAATATACTGAATAATGCTATGCCAGTGATGATTCATCTGGAAAAGGTAACTATTTCAACATGATGAGCAATATTAATAACAACACATTATACATAGTGCCTCTCAGCCAGACAGCTCCTGAAGCCCACTGCAAACCTCTACATGTAACGACCACTTCAGTCATTCAGTGAATCGCAGGCACCTGTGAGTGAAGCAGGAACCCCATTCCTGTACCAGCCACAATACATAGCATACTGCAAAAGGGGAAAGGAAAGTGTGAATTGAGCTGAAATACCAGCAGAAGTGGGGGAAATGAATAAAATACATAGTCTGAGCTGAAATCTGACAGCGAGTATGACACTCTCACAGCCTTAAAAAAGAGTGTATTGGATCATCATTCATCCAAAGTGGTCAGTGTAGGGTCTGTCAAGGCAGAGAAGGAGTGCTGAGCAGTGATTAATGCAAAGGGAATTCTCTGCTGCAATTGCTGGACACAGACAGTCCTTGCTGCCCCAGCTCCCAGGATGGCTATCAGCTCCCTAAGCCTAGGCTGGCATCAGGCAGCCACAGAGGGATACAGAACCACCTAACACCAGCCAGCACCCCACCTGAAAGGATACACTGACCCCAGGCAGCCAAAAAGCACCACCCCAAGGGAGAAAAGCAGCAACTCCCCCCTCCATCTGTCTGCAGCCCCCTTTGGGTCCCACTCCTAAATGCTGACCTTGGCTGTCCATGCTCTGAGAGCGGACAACAGGACAGCCCATGGGGACAGAGCTGCATGGAACATGAGCATACCTTTAGTTTCTAACTGTTACCTGCTTGAGTTTAGATTTTAAGTTATGTATAGAGAATATATATATATTCTACAGTGACATCATTGCTGGCATGCAAGAATTTTCAAGATATATAGCAACATTTATAGTACAATACCAAGAAAACAACAATAAAAATCTGTTGAAATGGATTTGAGAAAAAACGTGAATGTATTAATCTACTGTGTGGAGACATAAATATGGACACAATCCTTGCCTACAGTAATGACTTAAGCTCTGATTCAGCAAAGTGCTTAATCACATGCTTAGCATTCAGACAAGCACTGGTGCACTTCCTCTGAGGCTTGGCTGCACAATGGCGAACTTCTTCCCCTTTCCTTCCCCCCTCAAGAATTTGCAAAGCCAAACATCCTGTACTCCCATGCTTGTAATCCTGAATTCAGCAGCTGCATTTTCACTAATTGGATGAACTGCCCCAGTGGTGGGTCAGTTCATTTTGGAATCAGGTGGTGCAGACAGTTGAACTCACACCAAGACAACAATCACATCACAAGCAACCCACAGTTAGACATCACCTGAAGTCCTCCCCGCTTTCCAAAATGCCCTGACCAGCCCAGGGGCTGCGCCACGTGTGCAGCACCTCTACAGCAGAGGTGGTGGCAGCCAACACCACCATGTTTGCTGAGGGAATACACCCTCAGGAAGAGACCTGCCTTACTGCTTATAGGGTTGCAGAAGAATACAATATTTATGCTTTGTGCCCCATGGCAAAGCATGGGTTTAGATGAGTGACAGCTTCTAGTCCAGGACCTGGGGAGACAAGTCGAAATCTGTGCTACTGGCAAGTCCCTTTGTCTTCCTTTGTTCAATGGGGCAATAGTAACCTCCTTTCCCATGTCAGCTTTTAGAAAATGCATGAAAATTACATAAATCCACTAGTTGATCAGGGCAATAATCATATCTGTGCAGATGTACAACACCAAGCACAATGGGATCTGCACTCAGCTACGGTCTCCAGCTTCTACTACAACAGTAATCCCCCCTTAACAACCCCAGCCGCCTGACTCCACATCCTGTTCATCCAATGCTTATGCTAGAGAAACCAAGCTTTTTTTCAGACACAGACTGTGAGGCTGGTTTTACCCCTCATCCACAAAGTTCTAAGATCTGGTTTGCTTTGGTTCTCTAATAGGAACCCTGAGTCTATTTTCCCATTCCTTACCCCCTAAGGAGCTGTTCACTTTGAATGCTTAGCATTGTTTCCCTTCCACTGGCTGCTGTACCCTCCGAGGAGTTGTTAAGCTGAACGTGTGTTGTAGTTCTACTTCTGTATGTTAATTGATACACTTTTTAATTTTACTTTTGCATATTATTTGAATTTGTTTCATTGTAAATTAGATTCTAAAGAGCCCCTATAAACAATTGCTGCTTGCCAGCAGATCTCTCAAACAAGCAAAAGCTCCTTCAGAGGAAATGCTGATGAAATTCAGCCTTGTTTCTGAATCACTGATGCAATGCAAAAATCCCACCTTTAAGAATCAAGAGGGGAGGGGTAGAGCCTCCATTAATATAAATGCCTAATTTCCACTGACATTTACAGAGGTTATGATAGCTTCATGGAAGCAAAACACAACCGAAAGCATTATACTTAAAATATCTGTACAACTCCACCTGATGTTTTCTAGTGCTAAAACAGTTATAAAGAACAATTTTCCTAATGCTAAAAATGAACTCAGGGGAAAGTGGGAAACGATTCAAAAAGATTAGCTTTCAAAGTTATTTCTTTACACTGGTTCATAAGATGAATACTTAAATACACAGGATTAATTACACTATCTAAACTAAGATCTTATATTATCGCCTACCAGCCTTCACATTTCCAAATATGTTAAACTCGGAAGCTGCAGAACTAAACGCAGGAAAGGTTGAAATTCGATTCTACAGTTGACTAATTGTAACTTCAACAACAAGAAAAAGGTTGAATTAACTGTTCAAAGAGCCATCACTCCTAAAAAACAATCTTGGACTGCAGCAGACCCTGTCAGGTCTGGGGTACAGGGCAGGCTGTGTGCCAGCTTGGAATACAAAGTCATCCTTCTGAGGTAGCCTAAAGCCACACAGCCACAATTCACAATTCACCCCCGCTAAGAACGCCTCAAACCATAATGCATACACACTTGATATTTGATAAAGTCACAGGTGGTAATGTGCCACATTCTGGATGACAAATTAATTTAATCAGACTAAGGAAAGGGGGGAGAAAATTGCTGGAAAAAAAAAAAAAGGACAAAAAGCAAGATTTCCAATTCAGGTGACCTTCCTCTCAGACTTGCAATGATATGAAACATGTAAAAGGATGAAGCTTCCCTCAAAACATGCCCTTCACTTCCTTAATGGACCCCACGCACTCAGGGAGCACGTGTAGAGGCAGGCTCCAGCCAGGATGACTGCCTTCCAGCAGACCTTACAAAGGCGCTGGTTTGCTCTGACAAGCACTAAAATAAAAACAGAGAAAGAACAACCTTTGTGAATAACAGTTGTTTTTCTTTCCCCCTCCACTGTATCTGAGCTCTCACAACTGGGAAAATCTGTCCACTGTGCTAGTGCTTACCCTTCATTTACTATCTTTAATTTTATTTTAAAGTTCTGCAGAAATCAAAGTAAGTGGAGCTTGAAGACAAATTTAAACTGGAAAGTCTAAGAAACAAGAACATGTCTGGGTACCAATGTATTTTATCAGCTCCACATACCAAGACCTCCAAGAAACCAGCTGCACTGTGGCATCTGGTTTATTCTAGCTGAAGTCTACCATATAGCCCAGAGCTTTGACTTCCAGCAAGACAGATGCTGGAGAGAAACTCTTAAAATACTCTATACATGTATTAGATAGAGTAAGTTCAAGAAAAACACAGTTGGCTGAGCAATTATTGAACTCAATTTGTGTCTGAGTGGAGATTTTCCAATAAAACAGTGGGTTTGGCTTAGTTCGCTACAGTGAGCCACAGTAAATCTGAGCCCTGGAGCAGCTCTGCGATGGCAGGTCAGGCTGGGCATCAGTCTGGGTGTGAAGAACCTGAGTCCTCTTGGTGCTCATTGCTGGTCTACATCATTTGCAGATGCAATTAGACTTTACTCTGTGACAGTTTGCTGGCAGCCAGCTAAGCCCTGTAAATCTGACCTAAGTCTTTAGCTCCAAGTACCATTTTCAAGTCTTGTTCTCTGAGATGGAAGAGTAATTTGAACGATTTCCAGCACCCAAGTCATTAGGAGATAACTGGCTTTTCCTCAGCCATTTTTTCTCGATCTATTCTCCTTTCCTCTATTTGTAAAAATATTATGGCTGGACAGATTCAGGTTTGCAATGACTCAAAACTAGTTGCAAAGGATGAAGCAGAGGAGATCTATACAGTCAGACTATTTTCTCTGTATAAATAAATACTAGATTTTCATGGTAAAAATATTCCCTGGGATTCAGCAAACTGACTAGAGCTGAGAATAGAAAAAGATGACAAAGCCAACATTAGTGAAACTCTTCTAAGACCATGCTTTGCTAGTCAAACTTCCTTTTCCTCAGAGGCAGCTGATCCAATAGGTTGTTTGCTTTGCTTTTCACCTCCAAGATCGATAGGCAAGCTTTAACTAGGTCACAAATGAGGAATCTGGAAAAGAAAATGCTTTCTAAGGAATATTTTCTCCTCAGCAAATAATTAGCAATTTCTTACCAAAGAACCCTAAGAGAACAAGCAGCAGTGGTGCAGGTTGATCAGTCATTTTGACTGGGTAAGGAATGGAAAATGGGCTTAGGTTTTATTTTTTATCTTAATTATGGTTTTCCCTAATCCATTTTTAAGTGACAATTGGAGACAAATTCCAAATAATTCTTTTCATCCAGATGAATTTCATATCAAACACTTCCTCTTCAACTGACCTGTGGCAGCCACAGAAGTGTTCCTCTGAAGCCTCTAGACAAGGATTGTTGCCAGGATCATTAGGCTGTCCAGAGCACATGATCTTTTTCACACTCCTTTTCTGTTTTTATTATCCATAGGAGACAGACTACTGGACTTTCTCCAGGTGTTCAGATAAACAGAGCAAGAGGGCCATGGTGGCCGCATGTGTGGAGGAATAACAGCTGCTCTCCTCATACAAGCACATTCAGTACTATTTCCTCTGTTTGTTCATAAAACAGATAACCCACTGCAGTGTCTGAAATCTGATACACACTTTCTCTATCATCATGTTCCACGTCCATGTTTTTTATATGATCAATATATCACAAATCCATTTTTCCCCATGGATGCCACAAACACCTTAATTAAGCTGTTAGCTTCATTAACTTCTCAAAGGTCTCTAGTCAAAACTACTGAAATTGCAGGCACTGCAAACTTCTCAATGTGGTGAATACAATGAAGTGACTTAATTTTCTCCCTGTTGCTGTACCACATACAATGGCATGGCCCAACGTGGTGACCACACAAGTTCCAAACACCAGAGGTGAAGCTTGAAGCCCACTCATCTTCTGACAGATCTGAGCACGCTGCTGCTTGCTGGACTCTCACCTCTATCTTCCAACCATGCTGCATTGCTGGCTACTTCAGCCTGGACTGGGCAGAAAGTGGAAGGCCCTCCATTAATTTTGAATGATGCATTTCTGTCTTCAGTGATGAATAAAACAGATCAATGACACAGGCATGTTTTATTGGGCCTCCTGTGCAATGAATTGGTAGTGAGACAGTCAGGGAGATGGAGTCGACATGCAGATGAGATTTGTAAGTGAGGACATATTGATTATTTCCATCTCAGTTCAGGCAGTAATTCCACATGACGCCTCTTCCCCTGTTTCAGCTCATTATTTATGCCATAAAAACACCATCTCAATGATAATAACAGGCTTCATTTACAAGCCAGAGCATAAAGCATCGATGCTTAAGATTTCAGGAAGTGGGTTAAAGGAAGTGAGAGAGATTTAACAAGTCCTGGAGATGCTCAAAACTGCTGAGGCTGATCCTGTGGCTTTTTATGCCCTCAGAAGGGAAGATTGAGAGCAGGTGTTAGATTACCAGGCTTTTTATTAATAACTCAAGGCTTGTATGAGAGTTGATTGATAGCACAGTCAGCACTTTCCCAGTGAATAAGCTCTCTCCTCACTTTGTGCCATCAGTAGACTATCTTTTCTCAAAAAAAGCATCAGGCATGCTTCTGATCTCTCAAGGGTGGAGGATGGATCCAGGAGATCCCCCAGGAGGTTCTTCACTGGAGAAGATCCCATGTGATCTTTGCAACAGCGGGGGCTTATGGCTGTATTTTACTCCTAGCATTTTTTCCATCCATTAGATGCATCACCAGTGAGTTACTACATAAACCATCAGGGACAGACTCCTCTGGTCCCAAAACTAGAGGCAATATTCCATTTCCAGGAACTTATGTACTGAGAAGTTGTGCTCAATAATTTCCCTTTTCTTGCTTTTCTCCATCCCACCACTATTACTACTTCGGAAGATAGAAGAGGCCTTCCAAAGGTCCACAAAACTTAGGCTCCCCTAGAATAATTATTTTGTTGTTTAATGTTATAGACAGTCCAGATTCTTGCACCTGAACAGCAAAGAGAACGCTCACATTTTAATTTTCACATCTTCACAAGAGGCTCTGAATCTATTGCACCTTAGGTTACTAAGTCCCCTAAAATCCCAGCCACCTTGACAGACCATGTGCTCTGCAGCATGCCCTTGCCACCGATTAAAAATTTTGTCAAAGTCCTGATGTTTAAATACTTGCCCATATCACAAACCTACAGTGATATCTAGTCCCACAATTACAGATATCCAGAATGTCAAAACATCAGAGGAAAAAAAAAAAAAAAAGCCATGAAAAAAAAAAATCAGTTCTATTTAGAGAGCTGCTAAAAACTTTATGCTGAACATTGTGTTCCACCTTCTCAGTATCTCTTTCTTCTCATATAGAAACCAAGATCTTTTGTGGGGAGGATTACCCTTTCCCCTTTGTGCATCAGTATAGCAGTAAGCATACAGACGACTTACTATCTCCCTGAAATGAGATAATCTTACAAGAAGAAGAAATCAGAATGGCTTATCCACCAAGCCTCATCCTTCAGACCATCCTCTGCCAGGATGGCTCCATGATAATACTTATGCTTCAGGCTACACAAGAGAACATCACTCCATACTTCCAAACACAAAGTAAAACCATTTTAGGAGATAAAAGTATATTTTCCAATAGTTTTAACAGATCCGTCCTTTGCAGCTGTGTTAAAATAACAATAGCATCAACCTCAGCTTGCTTCCCAAAGAGCTGAAGGGCAACTGTGGTTAACAGCCTGGAGGAAAAAGTCTCATACCTTCAGTTCTCTCTCTTAATTGCTAGGAAATTATCCTTGGTCATTAATATATGTCTAATCTCTATAGAGCTACCATGTGCAGAAAGAGAACAGAGCTGGGTATCCAGCCAGACAGCCCAAAAGCATTTTGTTAAGCTATAGTTAAGGTTGCACATATGTCAGATAAGTCAAGAGAAGAGAAACAGCAGAAAATTTTCTTAGGGCAGCAAGAAATTGTTCACTAAAGCAAGATCTATTAAAACACAGAAATAGTTAAGATGTTCTAAACAGTCCTCAGCCACTGCCATCTCCACACAGGCAGAATCCTTTATCAATGCTGTGGTGCAGCACAGAAGTAAGTTCTGGTGCTCTGTAGAGCATGGGGATCTCTGTTTTCATCTCTGCTGCTTCAGTTACAAGCCTTTAAGTGCTTAATGAACCTAGGTAAGAGTAACAGAGCTAAAGTATTTATAGATACAGGACTGAGTAAGCTCAATGCACATGAGCGATGAGAACAATACCAGAAGACATTATTTGCAGAAAGTCACTGCCCAAGTTCTCCCATATTCCAAGACAAAGCATAACATCTAGCAGCATCAGCACATTCCTGAGCAGTATGCACAAGCACTCAAGTCACTAATGGATTTATGATTCTGATACGACTTTATGAAGTCCCCGTCCATGGCGCATCATTGGATGCACTTTTAGCCTAGCTGTTCTAACTAGAAGAGCCAAAGGAGTCCTCAGGTGCTCTAGGAGCTCCACAGTTGTCCTTGCACAGGACTCTAGGACTAAGACTCTGTTCAAATGTTCTTCAAAGAAACTTTACCAGCTTCACCTTAGTCATCCCATCATTGCCTAGGAAGCTACAGCAGGGAGGAAGACGTTTCTTTGAAATATTTAAAGCAATGTGGGAGAAAAACATCCCCTAACATATGCTGCTGATTTGCTCAGCGCAAACTGTCCAGCAGTAAAGGCCAGGCATAGCTGAAGTGAAAGGGATGGATCTGACACTGTGTTCAGGCATGAACGACAGCTCTGGTAATGAAGTAGAGACACAAGTGCTCCCAAAACTTTTTTAGGAACCAGAGATGAGTCCAATCTCACAAACATCCAAGAGGTAAATCTTACATTTCCCAGAAGTCAGGCAAATAGGTAGAAATACATTGCTGATCAAGCCCTGCAGAAACTGGAACAAAGTTAATGCATGCAGGTGGTCTTATTTTAAACCTTTGTGGAGATATGAAATATGAGGAAGGGAACTGAGAAGTGCTAGGTTGTCCTGTGTCTGTGCTGATCACCTGGGACACAACCCTGCCTCTGCTGAGCCCACAGAGTTAATAGGAAACAAAGGCTCAGAGCATCCTCCCCCTTCCCGGGTCTCTAAAACATCTCAGGTCAGCAAGGCTCTCTTCAGGAAGTGTCACCAAACATACTGCTAGGTAGGATGCTATAATTATTCAGCTTCTGTGAATTTTTAAGCGTGAAACCTGCATGCATGTTATTACAGCACATCAGCTGGAAAGCTGCCTGCCACAAAGGCCAAGACGGCTATGAGCTGAATGACTAGAGAAAGAGCAACAAAGGAACACCTCCCTGTCAGCTTCTTCACTTACTGCAGGCTTATGCAAATTGACCAAATAAAAGCCAGCAGAACTGACCCCAGTCACACAATAAATCTGTCCTCTAAGGAGGGAGGGGGAAGGTGAGGGAAGGATCTGGATTAGGAAGGAGGTGTGCAGTCTACAGAGGAGAAAAAATACAGTACACTGAGAATCCCTCCTCTCTCTTCACCAAGCTTTTCTGACTCATTAAACCTCCCAATCTGCAACACGTTTAACTTTTGTGAACTTCACTGCAATCAGCGGTGAGAAGGAAGACAACTCAGGGGGAAGGTGCGGAGTCAGCAGAAATGAGAATGCTTTTCAGCTCCACCAACTGATACCTCCCTCTCCAAGGGAGTGGGGCCAGGAGAGATGAGACTTGCAAAAAGGAATCAGTAAATAAAAACTGCAATTTCTTACATGACTAGAATTCAAGTTTCTGGCAAATGCTCACAACTCCCTAATTGTTTGCAAGGATCCAAGATGAAACACAGGATCCAGCCTGAGCCTGCCTTTGGGACCATCTCCCATCTCAGGCACCTTCCATGAGCCTGGAGAAGTTATTTCACTGCAGCACTGTGGGAATGGGCATCTGCCCCTTCAGGGTGTGCAAGGGAGGAAGGAGAAATGAAGCATAGCAACATGACTATTTACCCTTCCGATCCACATCTATCCACCAAAGCATGCTTCCTGGATCCCCTGCTTGTCCACAAAGGCAGGAGCAGCACTTAAGGTGCTCTGAGATCTTCCCTTTCATCCTGTCTGTGCATGGATTTGGAGAATGGAAGAGGATCTTCAAAAAGGCCCCAGGGGAAAAGTAAACTGCAGTTGTGATTTTGATGGGGTTTGTGACATCTTTGCTACCTTTCAGTTGCTGCCAAGGTGCAACTTCTTCAGTTAATTACTGGAGTCTGCCTTTTTGATTAGGTTATATTTAACAGTTCATCAAGGACTGCAGGTCTTGGGATGGGTGTTTGTGTGCTGCTGTATACAGCTGATTGAGATTGATGCACATCTACTAAACATATGAACAATACAAGGACAAGCAAGGGATATTTTCTGGCTTCCCCTGTTCCATACTATGAGAGCTGTCTCCAACTATAAGAAACATTTTTATTTTTGCCTTTTTAAACACTTCTGTAAGGAAGATCCTGCAACCTCCTCCCACCTCTAGTCTTCCTTCTGGAAATAAAAAGTGAACCATACCTTTATAAAGCACTACAGAAATGGCATTATTGAGCTCTCCTTTGACCTCTGATCTCAGTCAAGTCACTGAATTAAAGTTAAGCAGCCCATTTGCAAAGCAGGTAACCAAACCACACTGCTCCACGATTTGTGAGGGGACTGCATGGTGTGACAGCTAGCACAATATTTGTGTAGCCTGCTTTGTTGTTACCCACTGACACATTCAGCCTCAATTAGACAAGCACAAGCCAGCACATTAGCTGCAACAGTGCTTCTTTTATTTTGCTTCTCTCTCATGTCTGCAATCACAGCACACCACCACAAACTTATAGGGGTAAATTTATCCTGCAGCAGCCCTGCTGGATCCAGTCAATTTGGGCCTGCTCTAATTAACCTGTGTGCAATCATCATCATTTCCACACCATCTACAACAAGAGGCAGAGGTCACTCTGCACTGGTCATTGCTTCTCTGCATTTTAAGCAATAGAATATTAACTTCTTCACTGCTGCTTTAAAGCATTCTGCAAAGCAAACAAATGCGTGGGGAGTACATCCACACACAACACACCGTGTGTGCACACTGAAAGTGCAGCACCTGTGCACACAGGCACAAAACCACATATGGCTGGTTGTGTGATTTTTGGAGGGAGTGGTTTTTTTTGTTGGTTTTAAAGGAATCACACCTCCTAGTCCACATCCTCCTTGCATGGAAGTCTCCAAAAGTGCCTGAGGCCAGCAGTCATCCAGGATGTATTTTAGGCTCTCATGTATCCACTCAGGACACTTTGGCAGACAACACAGAAGTTTCACTGCCTAGTTCTCAGACTCCCCCTCACTCCGTAATTTATCTTGGTTACATTAAATACTCATATCTGCAAACTGCTGCTGCCTGGCCCTTATCTCCGCAGAGGGAAAGCGAGCCTCAGGCCTGCCTCTGCCGGGCTCTGCACACCGTCGCTCCTGGAAGCCGAGCAAACTTTTCTTCACCTTATTTCTATGCAGAGATGGCACAGGGGCTCCTGCTCAGAATGACAAACCAGTTCACAAATCACTTGGGAATCTTCTACACTCAATTTGCTCCAGCTCTGCCAGGCAAACAAGAGACAGGAGGCACATATACATTACTACTGATTAGTCCATGTCTCCGGTATCAGCAGCCATGCACACAGGCTGACCGTAACTTTAAATATTGATAACCAAACTCATATATCATCGGCCTGGGAGAGTGACAGTTTCAGTGCATAACGGCACAGCCTTTCTACAATAATCAAACACTCAATAATTCATGAAAATATATCCCCCCAAATCAAATTGGAAGGTATTTTATGTAATATATTATTTAAAATTCAATATTATAATGCACACAACTTCTGCTTCTACCACAGAGGACCGTTTCAAAATGTGATTATGTGCGGACTCTATTTAAAAGTGACAATTTTGCTTTTCATTTGTTTAACAGCTTAAATGGAAGAGCTCAACTGGAACTAAGTCATCTGACAATGAAATCAAATCCTACATAAGCAACTTTGCAAACTTCATGACAACTCAAAAAAAGGCATAAATCTTTCTCATTGCTAACACAGGTGAATTCCCCACTCTGATGCTCACCTTTACAATTTCTTCAATATTAAGTGAAAGGAAATACTCTGCAGAAGAATCTGACAAATGTTTTCAGTTTCCCCAGTCCGTCACCCTGGTCTGGTCAAATAGCAAGAAAAATATTTACTTGCATTCCAGGGACTCTTGCATTGAAAAACAACTTTGAATTTGCATCTCTGCTTATTCCTGTTGGAAAACCCATTTGTGTAAGGGAAGGTTGCCTGGTGTAAAGTGACAAGAGAAGAGGTTTTTGCCCTTGTAAACAGAATGCACTGGAGCATAAAATACAATCAAGATTTGTGACAAAATCCAGCCCTGGCAGACGTCACTCCTCAGTGGCAGTGGGTTGCGGGGTGAAGTGGCACCGTGTGATTGAGGGGACCAATCTCACAAAGCGATGGCAGGGGGAGGGTTGGCAGCCAGGAGCCGGGGCAGCTGTAGCTGAAGGGAGCTGACTCGAAGCACACTGATTGGCTTTGAAGGATAAAACCACTCTGAAGAGCAAAATCTCAGCCTGTTTATGAACTGCTTGCGAATAGAGCCTGCAGGAGTTTGGTGACTGGCCACTGCCAGCACTTAAGTCAGTACTAATAGCAATCTTTTTTCTTGTACTTCTACGGCAAATTAATTTTATTTTCTCTCAAACAGTGGTTTCTAAGAAAAGAAACATTGGAGAAACAAACATTCAATTTCCTGAAGTTATCAACCCACAGACAAAAGATGTTATCTTCAATATTCCTTCCTATCTGTTGCCTTTTGCTACCTATTTTCCACTCCTTTGGCCATCTTGATATTAGCCTTTTGCCTGTTTTTTCCTTCCTCTCTGCTGTTCAAAATCAGAACAAAGTCAGGACTATGAGCCCAAATACCGCCTCCTTTCCAGAGCTGCAACAGAGCAGCTGAGCAGGGCTGTGCCTCCCACAGGTGAGGAAACAAAAGCAAACATGGCAAGGTCCCCATCCTGGGGTGAAGCGTGTGTCCATGAGTCTGGGAGCTGCTGTTCCAGATGGCATATATGTTGGTTCAGGCTCTGCTCCCATCCCTCATTTTCAAAATGTTCTGATTTAATCTCTGTCAGTGTCAAACTATGGCACTGCTCTCACACACAGCACAGTAAGACTCATACTGGTGTCCTATGACCAGTCCTGCCAGATAGTACAGAAACGTGTTTGCACCAAGAATGCTCATTTCTGTTTCTCTCTAGCTTTTTCCTGTACTCTGTGCATTGTTAGAAACCAAGAATTTAAAATGCTTTGCCTTGCCTTTTGTTTCTGTTCACTCTTGCCCTCATCGGGGGTTTTCAACCCTGTTTCGCAGATGCCTGGTGCTTTGCCACAGAGAGACACTGGCATCATGCTAATGCCCAGAAGCAACTGAAGAAGTCACAGAGGGGTCACAGCACTCATTTGAAGGACTATTTTCAGAGCAACTAAAGACACTTAATATGTTAAGCTGAAAGATTAAGAGCTATGCCATGACAGTGAATGAAGAATCACAATAGAAAAACATTAGGTATGAAAGAACATACTTGGCAGATAAAGGCAAAACAGGAATAGTGACTTGAAGTTAAAGCTTCAAATTCCAACAAAAATGTCATTTTTAAAGAAGGTGTGAATCACCACCTCTTTCAGAAGAAGAGCTACTCAGTACTCTGATCTCCCTGTGTAAGCTTGACAGGAACAGTGACTTAGTATGAGGGAAGAAGGAAAACACCCCCATGAAATGATATTACAAGGTTGTCATATTGTGGAGGTTAAAGTGGTCCACACAAACATGCAGGCAGAGTGATTTTTACCAATGAACCTCCAGAATTCCCATGCTCTGACCAACAGCTCTGGGTTTGCCATACAAACTACTAGCTGAATTCCCCGTCATCACACTTCAACTGACCTGAAGGCGGGCAACAAACCCATAGTTCAAGTGCAATAGCCACAAGCTAGTTTAATGCAATAGTTCATTGCAACAGGACTTTGCAGCAGAATGAGTGGTGTTAGAAACAGGAGAATGCATGCCTTACCCTCTTCTGCAGAGCACCTAGAACCTAGGAAACAGCAGTAGATAATTATGAAAAGGATATAAAGAAAGGGTGGTGGACACTGCAGCAGATTTGCACATCTGCAGTGCCCAGGTTGAACTGGCAGAGACAGTTGATGTGGGTACCAAAGCCAGCCCAGGTGATGCCACCAGCATGGGCGGGTGAAGAGCCCTGTATCTGAAGGGCTGACCACAGGTCAAGTTAAATCCTGAAACAGGCTCCATTTGGAAAAAAATGGAATCAGGGCCAATTGCTCTGCAGCAAAGCCACTGCACAGAGTGCTGAAAATCTTCAGCGTGATATGGCACATCGCTGTATGTGCAGGCATTCACACATGGCTGCATCTCACTTTTAAATGCCTCTCAAGAGTTGTATATTAAACAGAAGAAGGATTTTTCCAGGAACTAACACAGTTGGCAGCCTTTTGTCTCTATCTTTTAAAAGTAATTTATGAAAGAAGAAAAGTACCAGAGTCAATTTACAAAAGGCTGCAGTCTGGACTTTGATAGATGAACAGATATACTAACAAAACCTCTCACTTTTCACTGAGCACTCCATCTTCTTATCTTAGTCCTGATGAGGAAAGAAAAAGACAGGCATGCAGCTGAGCAGCTGAAAGAGCTAGGCAATGTTAAAACCAGTGAACAGCCAACCAAGAGATCAGCATCCCTGCTTTTTCAAGGTCCAACCAGATAATCAGCTAAGCATTTCCTCTTGCATTTTGCCTCCCTTTGGGAGGGGACGAGTAAGATGACAGTGATTTGCACTACAACCTGTTGTAAGGAAGTCCTATGTAATTTCTTGAGGCACAGCCTGGTAGCTAGCTCTGAGGGAGTGGTCGCCCTTCTACAATTTAGGACATTGTATGGGGAGTAATAACAGTGCCAGAGGTAATATCAAGGAGATGATAGCAGACAGCAGCTCTTTTCCCAGCTGGTTCTGCAGACCTGCTCTCAAGCAACATGTAGGCCTCCTTCTGAGGATGTTATGCAAGTTACATCTGTGTTGATTTCTGATGAAAGCATCTCAGCCATTAGTATACCGTAATCTAGAACTTAAAAGCTAGAATTAGGGAAAAAAATGCCCATTCATTCCCAGAAATATCCCAAGGAAGGCTAGGCACTTCCACTGAAAAGCTTGGAGCATTTCAAGTGCAGGCTGGGATTTCTGGGATGGATTGTCATCTCTTAGGATGTCCTTTCCGTGCTACATATTCACATACCAGTTTAGAAATGGTGCCCGCAGTCCCAGCTCCATCAGCAGTTCTCATCTTTCTGCATCCTCAGCAGAGCTCCTCCTCTCTGCACAGCCAGATATCCTCACTCATCTCTCATGCAATATTTTTAAAACTCAGTTCTCATTTCTCTTCTAAATTTAAAATGAAAAATAACTTCCAAACCCTGACTTCTTTTTCATAGTAAATTTCTTGATTTGTGACAAGTTCTGTAGGAAGATGTAACTCTTCATCTGTTCCTGTTCCTCAAGCACAGCCTTCCTCTCTGAACCTGGAATTTGTAACCCCCTAGATTTTAATGCAGAAAAAAAAAAAAAAAAGTAGAGATTTGAAAAGAAAGAGAAATCAAACGGCAAAGAATAATTACTCTCTCTTGACTTCAGCTAGGCTTACTGCAGGTTCTGTTGAAGTCCCTCCCAAGCACTATGAGCAACAGCATACACATAAGAATCAGAACAGAAATATGCATTTAATTGGAAAAAAGTATCTACTTGATTAGAAGGGACTCGTTTCTGTAACAAAGCTGCAGGTATTTCTTTGCACAGTAAATCCATTACATTGCCATACTAAGGTGGAAGAAACTCATGCAAGAGTGTGTGAAAGCAAGTAAAAAAGAGGTTCCTTGATCAAACCCTGCAATACAAGGGAAAATATTAAAAGATGGCAATGACTCTACTGCCAAAATTCAGATCTGCAGAACCCATATTTTTTCCTCAAGCCCCAGCTCCTGGAGTTGTATGATGATGGCAATTATCTCATATGATATCTCATATCTCATAAGATATCTCATATCTTCCTATTCTCAGTGAGGAAAATAGCTTGAAAAAAGCAGTCATTAAAATATTATTTTAAAAACAATGTCAAGTTATAAAATGAAGGATTTTTGAGCCTACCCTAAGAAAAAAACTATTGCTTCTCTCCTGCTCTGAATGGTAGAGGTGAATGAATGCCCAGACACTGCACCACAGCATCCAGACAGTCCTTGCTCCTTCCCCAAATCCTACCTGAGCTCTAGTATCTGCAGCCCAGCTTTCCCTCTTCCTTGCTCTGCACTGCATCATTACATGAAGCTCCTGGATTCCCTCCCCCGTCTCTGCACAACTCCTCTGCACTGCAGCGTTACCAGAAACTAGCATTACCAGAAAACCATTTTTCTAGCTCTTTTCCCCACTCTCCCCACACTGCAGCACTGCAGCCTGCACTGCTCCACCGCCCAGCCCCGCTCTGCAGCAGCTCGCTAGCCTCCTGTATTTCTGCTCATGGTTTCTGTTTTTGCACTGCAGCACTGCAGAAAGCCTTGGGCTTTGCCACCTCCCTCCAGCGCTCTGTGGCACAGCCCAGCCCTGAAGCATCAACCCCCGCCCTGCTCTGCTTTTTCCATTCAATACCAGACTGCAATATTGCTGAAGCATCCACTAGCTTTTGTGACAACCTTTTGCACTCCTGGTATTGCAAGGATTCCCCTCATACTGCAATACATCCTCAGCCAGATCCTGCTTTGCAGTCCCGTAAGATTCACCCCTCCCTCCACTGCCACTGCTCAAGTACAGTTTTATATTCTCCATATTTGTGCAGAAGTCTGGAGTCACTGCTCAGGGACAGGAGCACACTTGACAAGTACGAATTGTTTAGAGAGTCATCCTGGATTTACTAAGGGAGGTCATGCCTAACAAACTTGATTAGTTTCTTTGAGGAGATGACAATGACAAGAGACAGGGTGAAGAAGTGAAGCATAATTTAGCTGGACTTCAAGAGCCTTTTGATACAGTACCACATAAAAGGCTAATTTATAAGGTTAATATGTATGGTGTTGAGAGCAAAATACTCAGCCAAGTAAGCAGCTTTTTTTTAATTGCCCTGACACAAAACTAGAAGGCAAGGGAAACCAGTGGCTGATCACAGGAAGGGGAAAAGGAGATTATCACAGGAACTTCAGAAACTTCTGCTCTCACACTCCTCCCTGTCTTGCAGGCACTTTTCTTCTAGTACTTTCTAAGAAGTTGTACAAAATTCACTGTAGAAACTACTTGTTTTGGTCAGTAAACAAGCAACACCTGGAGAAAGGTCAAAGTTATATCCTTATTATGCCTCTAAAGAGCATCTATTTTCATAAAGTTTATCGGTGCATGGTGTTTAATACAATGTATCACATGAGATGAACTGGTGGTGTTACAAGCATATGAGGCTAGACAGATAGTCAGAGGATATTAAACAGAAAGCCTAGAAGGAATGAAAAGCAGATTCACAAGTCTGAATGCAGACTTAGGTCTCCAAGACGAGCATACCTTTTTTGTCACTCCACAGGAAACAGGTCACTGCTGCTGTTGGTGGTCTTGCCCCAAACGGTATCAGACATTGACTGTCAGCCTCAGAACAGGTTCCCTTCACATGCAGTCCATGTTCTCCTTGGACATTCAAATTCATCTGGCAGAATAAAATTAAGAATCAGATTTAGAAACTACCAATGAACAGGAAGGCACTTCTCTATTTTGACATGGTTTCACTAGTGCAAGAGGTGCAATTACAGGACCTGTGGAAGGTCCCCAGTGCTCTGCACCACCTCCCAGCTTCCTCACAAATTAGGCACTGCAACCTGACCGCTTCCCTCTATTGCCAGCAAGCTCAGTGTTTCTCTTTTTTCCCAGAAAAAAAAAAAGCACATCTGTTTTCAGTAAATGCTGTAAATTAGTTAATGTTTGTAAAGTGCTCTGATCATGTGAAGTGCTATATAATTACTACATATTATCAATATAATTTGGCTAGATTGTGCCTCAGCCGCCTCCTCTCTTCATTACAGTTCTGAGAGAGTTTTCTCAAACATCAGCTCTTTGGGGCAGGGACTGTGTGTGCCATTCATCTCAAAACAATCTTGACCTTTCTTGAAAAGCCGCAGAAAGCAATTAACAAGGCACAGCACTGAGGCATGCCTTCCGAGTTGTGCACCCACCTGCATGGCTGCCTGGCAGCACTCTGCCAGGTGCCTCCCACGGAGGAGGACCTGCACTGTGGCAAGTTATCACTTCCCTATGTGCTAGGAGTCTGCAGCTCAACGACCTGAAGAAAGCACAGCCAACCGTTAAGTATCGCAAAGCCCTAGGAAGGGCAGAGCTTCTGCTAGCCGTGGGCTCAGTACAGAGACAGGGAAAGCCCCTTGTCTGGCTAAAACTGTTGCAGGAGCCGTCTATCAACTAACAGTATTCCTGGTCATCTTCATGCATCTCTTAGGGTCTCTATATAGAGCAAGAAGCATAGACATGGACTTGTCAGGGAATACATAAGCACAATTCTACACAGGTCTGAGGAAAGCTTTACTGGCAATGATTGTGACACACTCAGGCATCTCCCCCTCTGTGCAGTGCAGAGGCCCCCTCACATCCTGCTTCAGGAAGCCCTGAGAACAATCCTGATCTTAACAAAGCCAGGTGTGGGTCCTGGGGAGCAAGGCCTCCAGCCCCTCTCACACCATGCAGCCCCACACCGCTGCCGGAGGGGGCCATAGGGATCCCTCCTTCTGCGAGGGCGAGCTTCTCAGCCAGCCCTCTTGGTCTCAGCTGGCGACAGCCCTGGCTGCTTTTCCAAACAGCCTGCTCCTCAGCGCCTTCTTCTAGAGAACCCCAGGTTTCTAAGGGCTTAAGAAGCAGGAGCTGTATGTAACTCCTCTCAGCTCCAGGCTAAAGACTGATTTAAAAAAAAAAAAAAAAAAAAAAAAAAAAAAACCACAA
>VXAV01000397.1:54984-103941 GCA_013399715.1 Alectura lathami
AAAAAAAAAAAGAAAGAAACCACAAGTTACTTTAATGCAAAAAGAAGTTAACAATACCTGGCTTAACTCTTCTTAAAAGGCACAGAAAGAACGTCAATAAAATCTTTAAGCCCACTCCTCAGAGCACAGAATCCCCACTCCCCCCCAAAAAAAAAAAAAAAAAAAAAAAAAAAAAAAAAGAAATCGCATCTTTCTACAGAGCAATTACTCTGCTATCTGGTTTNTAACCAAATCGGTACCGAGAGGCCGAGACTCCTGTGGAAACATGCGCGGCTTTTCCCGCCTGAATGCGAGGGCGGGGGAGCAGCCGCGGTGCATGCTGGGACAGGCGGCTCCCTCAGGGGCAAAGCCGCCGCGCGGCGGGGCGGCGGCCGTGTGGTGTGTGGGGGCAGCCTGGCGGCAGGTGTCCTCCAGATCTTTCTCCCCCTCTCAGTTCTGGCAGAAGTAATCTAACTTCAGGATGAAATTCCACAGAGATCCGTCAAACTGCTGCAAAACTAGAATCGAGAAAATATTTGGGCTGTGACAAGATGTGTTTAAAACTGCTGAAGTGGAGTGAAGAAAAAAATGTTACAAATGTTACTAGAAGATCAGATCTTCTTAGAAGTGACAGCTATCAGACTATGCAAGAAGTTGTGACTGGGTAGCTGGAAGACTTCTGGAATGCAGGAAACACTTCACAAAGCACTAAAAATGCTTACTAATGTGTGTTTAATCTGTGCTTCCTGGAAGTACTGAGAAAAACATTTACCAGTGGGTTTTGCATCTGCAAGCAGTAAGAACCTGTCCTCCACAAAGGCTCTCCAAAGTAAGGAAGGAATAGTCTGTTCCTTATGCAGGTGGGCATGCTCAGCCTGATCTGGTCCTTCAGTGTCACCTGGGATGCCTCCGGCAATTAGGAATGATATCTTTGAACTGAGATTAGAAATTATACAGAACTTTATTTCTGCTCCATGCAGAATGCATCAAAATGAATCAAAGGAGGCTCATAGCTGGTGCTTCAGGCTAAATCCACAGCTCCTTGTTCCTTCCCACTAATAACAGCCCAACATGAGAGGTTCAGCAAATGCAAGTACAATATTCAGCCGATTTCTCAAAGAAGCTACTTGACATGAGAACATGCTGGTGTTCATGTACGTGTGGCACTAGGACCTGGGAGGTTGCTGCACTTCTCTTCAATTGCCATGAACTCTTTGTGTAACCTGGGTCTCCAGTTTCTGTCCCTGCTCTTAGTATCAAGGAGGTTTGGTGCTCTCCAATTGTTCAGAGGTAGACTAGGAAGCTTCAATATTTCTGGCATGGGTGAGACTAAAAAAGCAATTGAGGGGAAAAAATGGGTATATAAAACAGCAGACCAGATCATCTGCTAGTGCAAATGGTTTTAATGCTGCTGAAGTCAATGGAGCAATGTCAATTTACAGCTTCTGAGGCTCTTGCTTAGTCTGCAGACCTGGGCCAGAAATCAAAGCACTGAAGTTGAAACACCTGGCTTGCAAATCCTGAAGGAATAGATTTCATTTAAAGTTCTTGCTTGTTAGGGCTGAGACAGAAGGAGTGATATTTTCTTGACCAGGCTTTACATGGTTGGATAGAGGAAGAGTGGAATTCAGTTTTTATTTAAAAAAATGGGTATGCTGGGTGGAGGCAGACCTTTTGAGACCCCCCTGCCTTGGTCTCACATTTTGACTAGCAAAGGCTGTCAAGTGCTAGTTAAGGTTGTCCCTCTTTAATGTATTGCTCACTTTGCATCTTGCAATGTGAGAGGGATTGCTTTAAGAAAAAAAGAAAACAAGAAGTTCCAGTACTTAAGATTATAAATATATCCTATTAGGGTTTCTTTTTATTCCCCTCCAGACAAAAGCATTTCTGCTTCCAAGCTTGGTGGACCTTCTGACCCTGCTGATGTGGGTGGATGGCTCTGCATGTTCTGAATCATTTGCTTCCTTTTCAAGTGTTGCTTTCTCCTTATTTCAATTACCCTTCCTTTATAATTACACGGGCCGCTCCAGTGAGCGGGAGTGCTCTGGAGCTGACAGACCGTCTAACAACAGGCCATGCTGGAGGCAAAATCTACATCCTTATTTGCCTTGGGCACTAGGGAAGTTGTATGTTTAATAGCACAGGAGAAATTGTTCAAGGATATTCAGACACAAGAGATTGGTGGTGGGTTCACTGCCCAGGCTTGTACCAGGCTGGACTATGTGTAATTGCTCTCCCTCTCCCTTAGAGAGTTGTAAACCTCACATACAAGGTTCACCTCCCTTCACTCCTGCTGAGTGATTGCCTCTCTGGCACCAGGAGTCAATGAAGCTTGGTCTGATACCTGTTTGAGCTCAATGGAAGCCTTGTAACTAAACTTGAAAGAGATTAGTTTAGCCCCTAAAATGTGCAGCCAGCATGGATGTGGCTAGGACACGAAGAGAAGGTGGGAGGCAGTGATTGATGTCTGGTCCTGCAGCTGCAGATGGCTTATGGATGTACAGTTTTTTGACTCATGGGGGCAGAGAGACATCTGCATAAAATTGAGAGTTTTGCTCTGTGCAGTTTTTCAAGAAACTGTGTTTTTTGTTCTGATTTTCATCTTATTTGCAACAAAAATCAAGTAGTTGGTTTTGTATAGAAATCTTGCAAAGTGCCACACTTTAAATTGTGAAAGATTAAGCTTTATTTAAGAGGTGGAGGCTTAACTTTATGTTGCAAGTTGTTTCCAGTGAAGCTGTGCCCTGTCTGTTTTAAGAAAATGCTTTATTAAATTTTCCCAAAATTTCAGATGGATTTCTGAGGCTGTTTCCTGATTTCTTCTCCCTGTAGAAGCCAGTCTCACTGAATATCCTGTCCAAACAGTGCACTAATAATGTGGTGCCTTTTATTATTGCATACGGATACTGGGAAAGTATCTACTTAATTGGACCTAACGAACTTATCCAAAAATCAAAGGCAGAAGAGCTACTTGAGCAGTTACAGAAAAGGTACACCCAGTGGGTGCTTACAGCCAACAGGTGTTTATTGTAGAGGAAGGGACTTTTTTAGCCAATTAATTACACATTTCAAATTTAATCTTATACTGAAATTCTAAGAGGAATGTGTGTGGGAACAGACTGGGAGAGGGTGCCAAAAGGTTTTTGTTTAGCGGCAGTAGATTCCTGCTGTGAGTCGTGAAGAAGGGCCCATAATTGCTCCCATTGTCTTGTGTGCTTTGCTACAGCTGCCTGTTGCTTATTCGTGAACACAACATTAACACCTGCATTATTTTGGCTCTGTAGGAAAGAGATTAAGCTGCTGGAGTTGCGTGGCTGAGCAGTACCGTGGTACCAGAGGGTAAGAACATAGACTATTTTTCTATTGATTCATCTAGGAATTAAAGATGTAACAAATAACTCCAAGACTTTAGGTCCTACCAGAAAGGAGAGCAGTTGTGCAGCCTGAATGCACAACTTTCCACTCAGTGTGTTTTTCTTCCTCGTACTTATTCTGTGCTCAGCCAGCAGGTACAAGGAGAGGCACAGATACTTGTTTTCTTCAAAGCAAGTCCAGGCCACTGCTTTGTTACTGGGGACAGGGAGCAAGGAAGGCATTCTTCCCTTAAATTCAATGGGGATCAGAAAGACATTAGTTCATACAAGCATGTCAGTGCTATTACAGAACAGAGAAGTACCCAGTCTGCAATCGCACTGACCTCTGCAGCGTTTTTAGCTGAAGCTGCAGCCTTGCTGCATTGTAGTGGTGTCCGCTCACTCCAAGTTGAGGGGGTGCAGGAGCACCTGGTGCTGCTCAGCTCACACAGCAGATTGTCTGCTGAATTTCACTTTGCTTGCAGCCTAAGTCTGCAGAAGGAAGAGAGCCAGAGAGTAAGGGAGAAAAGTACCAGGGCAGGTGAGAAGAAAGAGTGGTCAGGGAACAAGTTTTCTTATTTCAAAGACTTGAACATTAAGTAAAACAAGAAATGGTGAGAAAGATTTTTCTGCTGTGCAGCTGGTGAGACTGGCTTTTCTTGTCTTTTACTGGAGTGACCTTAAGAGTACAAGGTCAGCACTGTCCTAGACACCTGTACCCATCAAATCTCCACAGGAGCAGGGAAAGCTATGGCTTCTCCACCTCCCCTACCCGTGCCTTGTCTTTGGGACATGTCTGAGTATCTTTGTCTTTTTTTTTTTTTTTTTTTTTTTTTTTTTTTTATTTGGATTGCAGCAACAGAGGCACAGAAAGAGGCAGGGAACTGCTTAAAATTCCCTTTGACCTTTTGAAATGTTCCTGGGAGCCTAAGGTATTTGCAGGAGTAAAATATGGAATTACAGTTGAGTTGCTTGGTTCAGACCTCTGAAAGGATTTGGCAGTAATGGTAAGCAGTGGCAAATCATACCCAGGCCTCTCAGAAGTGGCTGTGGAACTCAGGACCTCTCTGGGAAATAAATTAATAAATTAATTAATTAAAATCTCTTAAAATGCTTCCATCTTCTTTCATCTTTCTAAAACTTCTATCATCTTTCAAAACTTAAGTTTCAGATACATTGACAGTGCATCATATCTGCGAAGGCATCAAACGATTTATTAGGTGAGGAGGAAAATAAACTAGTATTTCCCGTATTCAAGGAAACCTCAACTTATGACAGGAACAAAATCTTATGTTACACAGGCTCTGTGAATAATGGAGTTTAGTTCTCTCCTGTGATGTGACAAGTGAGAGTGACTTCCTGGATCTTCTGAGAACAAAGGATCATTTCTCATTTGAAACGCACTGAGGGAGGGTAGGAACTTTTGGGAAAGAGTTAGAGGGCAGACGTCTGGACAGTTTTGGGTTCACTTAAGGGATTTCAGAAAAATCTGGCTCCTCAGCGCCCTTGTTGACTGGGACAAGGGCTTAACAACTTACTGTTTTTCTGCCATAGAGAAGCTGCTCGTACTAAAGCGTGTTTCTTCTCTTATCACCTGTGTCCAAGCAGAGGGTTAGTATGACAAGCACAAAATGATGAAACAGTTTAAGTTGTCTCTGTATCTTAGTTTTTAGTAAAGACTCTGCTGCCATATGCTTTTTCTCAGAGCTGAGAGTGTTCTGAGAGTGTTTTTCTCATAGCTGAGAGTGTTCTGCCCTGAGTCAATCCTATCCCAAGGAGCTCCCAGCTTCACCTCACCTTGGGGAAATCAGAAAATGGGCTGCAGGAACAATACAGTTTTTCTCTCTGGGTCTTCACTGATTCTTCCTGCTTGGTTCTGCCCTTCTGTACCTTCCTAGCCTTATTCTTCAGCTTTCTCTAAGTTTTTTTTTGCAGTTACCATTCATCAAAATCTAGGATAGGACGGAACCTATAATCTTGAGCTAACAGTGAAGTGCCAGAGTAGTGTAAGTTTTTCTCCCAATTAGAATGAATGAAAAGCTCCGAGAGTATTTGTTGATTCCATATCTTATATTTACACCATGAAATCTCTGTGCAGGTCTTTGCCCTGAGAATTGCCTTGGCTTTGGCTCACCTTTGCTCAAATATCAGAAGCTCATGAAATGCAAAGTCAGATAACTTTGAACACCAAACCATATGGTATATTTGTTCTTTGGCTGGACACAACTTTTTTATAATCAGGATTCAGATGCAGGTGTTTGCTAGATTATATTGTCTTTGCACACACTGTGTTCTCTGTTTCTAGGGCCCAGGAGATCAAAGAGCTAGCTGGAAAAGTCACAGAAAGCTGCCTAATACAAATGAGAATGAAGTAGAAACAAGCTGCTTTACTAATATCAAGGTGTAGCTGCAAGTTGCGTTTACAGTATTCAGATTTTGCCACTCTCATTGTGTGTTTGGAAAAGGCCAGTTGACATGTGACACCATAATTGTGGCATCCTTGAGGCTACTGCTTGACACCTTTCCCTTATTTCTGGAAAATTGGAACAGTGACAATGCTTAGATGCTTAGAATGTGTCCTTCATCATAGCAAAATGAAGTCTCTTTCTGGAAGTAAAAACTTCCCTGAAGTGTGCTCACACTCACAGCTCTTTGTAGATGCTACATGTTCTGGCAGCATCAACTCCTTTCCCTTCCTGCCCAAGGCTGAGTTCTCCAGTGTGGTAGGAACTAATGACCACCAAATTTTTATCTTCATGGCAAGTGTGTGGTGCACCTGTAACACATTCTCATGCAGACTGAGGTAGAGAAAAGTAACAACATAAAAATAACCCTTAGAGATGCCAAAAGGTATTTTTTCATTTTGGAAGTCTTTGCCCTGGCAAATCAATTCACTGTGTACCAAAGATAATTAGGGCATCTTATTTAAAACTTACGATCTAATTAGTGGCTTTAATGGTAGTTAATTACACAGAGAGCAACAAAGCAGTTATATTTCCTATCAGACTTCTTCTAAGTCAAGGTGCAGGTATTTATCTAGGGTCATAAAGGAGAGTGGATACCACACTTAACATCTAATTACACAAAATTGTCCACAGTAATTATGAGCAATGTGGTTTTATTTATCTGGTTTAATTACAGGGGCTCTGCACAGTCTCTGACCTGGCACAGTGACAGGGAGGACAGAGGGGAGGTGAAATGCCTTCCCCTATGTGAATGCCATGGTGGAACTGTAGAATGTCCCGAGCATGAAGACAGAGCCCAGTCAGAGACCAGTGGAGGCCCTGAGGACTCAGAGAATAGCTGATCCTGGAGACCCAGAGAAGCCATGTGAGCACCATGGGATGGACGAGAGTCTGCAATTACAGAGCTGCATGAGATACTTCAGTGCATGTCTTGTACCACAAGAACCCAGTGTCAACAGAAGATGTAACAAGGACAATTCATCTGTTTGTCTTGAAAAGGTACTGCTTAGCCCCATATCCCCCCACATCATCATCTTAAATCTTTCCCAGATACGATCCACTGCTGAAATTTCATTGAAGCTTTCAGGGCATCTCCAGAAAACCAGTGTAATCTTGTGCATGACCATAAGACTCTTCAGTTTATATTCTTATTTTCTGTTGCTGCTCAATCTCTACTCTCCCATTAATTAATTATCCCCTGATGAGCAGTGTACCTTTGAATTGTAAAGCTTAAAAAGATGTATCATTTACATGCCAGATAAAATAGCTGGCCTTATATTTGCAGCCTCAAAACACAGCATTTCCAAGTACTTCCACTTTATAAAATTGCAAGCAGTGGCATGTATAGCTCAGCATCTCAACTTGTACCCCCAGGACATTTCCATGTTATAGCAAATCATTTGTTCAGTGGCTCACTAAGATTTTGAATTAGTGGTAAACATATTTTGACCTTATTTCCTCCTGATAATTGCTCTATTTATAGAGAAGTCACTGACGGTCATCCTAATTTCTTCCATCTGAGGACTAGACTAGCTCCATCAGAAGTAATCTGTGGTATATCCCATTAAAAAGGAAAATAAAATTAAAAACAAAAAAAAAGAAGAAGACAAAATGGAAGCTTTCTCCTTTAAGAGCAAGTCTGCCTTTGTTCTTTTTTTTTTTTTTTTTAAACAAACAAACAAACAAACAAAAAACAACTAATATAGAAACAAATACACATAGGAGGAAAAAACAAGGATAACTTCCACTGGCAAGTTAAGTGTCCTCCTCCTTTGGGTATCACTGTTAGCTGTATTTTATACCTTTGTTTTCTAGGAAGCATTTGATCGTCATCTAATAGGCCATTTTACTCTGTTTTATTGTCTTCACATAACCTTTCAAAATATCTATGACCAGATTTCCAAAAATGCCAAAGTCTGATTTCTCAGTGTTCGGGTCCAGAGCTCAGATCAGGTTTTTCAAGGGCTAGACTTTATTTCTTTTAACAAATACAGCCACCATTGCTGTTACTTAATCCGTTCCATCCCTGAGCTTGTACAAACACTGTCACTGTTAAGATGCCTGAGCAAGGAGTTCTCGAAGCATCCAACCCTACTCAGCACACAGAGCATATCTGCACTGCTCTCTTTTTTAATCACACAGAACTGCAAGTGCACCCTGAGCATGGGGCACCTTTGCCCCCCTGCCACAATGAATCATGGCACGAGGTGGCTGCTTGCTGGGAGGTCCATCTCTGTTGGTGACAGCCATAGCTTCTAGTTCTTATTGGCACAGCAGCTGGGCCGGTTGTAAATCTGGGAGGTTTTATTCTGAGAGTGATCAACTGGCCCATGGTCCAGAGAGTGATGGGGGGACCTTGATCTCAGTATGGTTGGTCCCCACAACTTGCATTGCTGGTTGCTTGCTCAGGCTTGAGTCACTGCAGGTTTTATGGTTCAGTACCACAAAGCAATTAACAGCAAGTGAGTGAGCGTTCCCAACCTTTGCTAAAAATCGCGGCTGTTTATCAATGTGTCAGGCTGCTGGCAGATTCAAGAAATCTAAATTTAACAGGTGACTGGTTCCTCCACGCCTGGCTGCAACCAATGGATCTTCAGGAAACTGCATCCCAACTGGGCAGCCAGCACCAGCAGCGTAAGCTGGGGAGGAGAAGTGAATGAATGGGGCCAGCTCCAGAACTCAGTGCAAGAAAGGCTTTTTTACACCACGGCTGCTTAATGACTTTTTCAATTGATTTCAGCAGTGCTGCTTTTCGATTACTGATTCCATCCCAACCACTGGGCAGAAAAATGGGCTAAGGGAAGTAATAGGAAGGGAAGAAAAAAGCATACACAAAAACTCAACACCCACCATAATGCAGTGACATTTGTCCAAATATTTTATGCTGAACTGGAAAAAGAGAGAGAAATGGCAGTTTATCCCTTTGCTCAGTGTCGTGGAGATGAATACACATGTCCTTGCCTGCTTGCAAGCCCCAGTTCATCCATGCTCATTGACCTGCTCCTTGGTTTGGAACCAGCTGCAGAAAGCAGCTGTCATCCTCTGTTACTCTGCCAGCCCTATTCTTAAGGCAGCCATCAAAGTCTGGCACTGACTGAAGGCAATTCAATTAGCTGTGACGGTCAAACAGAAACTGAGGGTCAATTGAAATCTTTTTTTTTTTTTTTCTTGCTCTCTTTATTTTCATCTTGAAGCCTTGAAACAGAAGTTCACTCCTGTCTTTGGAAGGTTTTAGGGGGTAAGAATGTGAGGAGGATGCTGCCTACACAGCAAAAGCTCACTCCAGTGCTCCCTGAAGAAAGGATGAAAATGGGAATGCACATCTGGGGGGGGTGGGGGGGGGTGTGAATCTTTCTTTGGATGCAGACAGCTTGGGTAGTGGCTCCTTGTTGGATGGCTTGAGACATGCTTTGGCTAAATCCAGTAGTAATAATGAAATCTCCCTTAGCTTTCCTGCTGCCACCTGCTCTGTGCCCACCACAGCGGCCATTTCAGGCTTTTATCAGGCCTGTGGGCTTATTCCCAGCACTTGTAGAGGAAAGAGGGAAGGTGAGAGGAGGATGGGAAGGTAGGAAATGAGAGCCAGGACGTGGTGCCAGGCACAGCTGTTTCCCCAGCTTCTGCTTCGCAGCCAGCCTACGCAGCTCCTCGCTAGCATGCAAATAGTTGTAAAAATAAAGGTCAAACAGATAATCTTGATAAATATTTAATAGTTACTGGTTTTACATCTCCCTTATTGTTATAGATTGAATGTCTAACACTTGTGGCATCTGGCACACACCGAGCTGGAAGGAAGCGCGTACAGCCTCACCTGCACAGGGGGACAGCTTCTGTGGAGCCTGCTGCCACCAGCGAGGCCACCTCCAGCAGCCCTGCAGAGCCTGCCTTGCATTTGCTCTGAACAACTGCTTCCACAGGCAGCACAGACTCATCCTTCTTATTCAATGAGGCTTCGTGAGAAGTCTGGGTTCCCTCATCTCTCCCCGAGGTAATTCGCATTGACTCTCTGCGCACAGGTAAATTGCGTGTGCCGTGTTTAACAGTTTGGGGTCACTGTGGGCCCTCACTCCCTAGAGGCGCAGGAGTTCCTTGGTTCAGTGGGTTTGTCATAGGACAGATTTCTGCCCCAGTGGGTCCTTGCTGGGCTCTTTCCAGGGTAAGGCAGGTCACAGGGAGATTAAATGAGACTTGTGGTGATAGCATTGTTGACTTCAGAGTCCTATCAAGCAGCCAAGTAGTTACAGCAGAGCAAATGCAAGCTGTGCTTTTAGGGGATTGCTTGGCAATTAAGCAAACTGTGCACTTCCTCATGGTAGCTGGTAAGAAATCATCTGTCTTTGCACAGTAGATGAATACTTAATATACTGCGGGAGTTTTTCAGTTTGTCCATGCATTAATTCATTGTGATCAATAGAAAACTCAGTGTGCCCTGCAAATGGTATGTTGAGAAAGAGGAATACATCCTACCCACTGTGAACTCTATAAGACTCTACACACGAGGTCTCAATACCATTTTTACTATATGGAGATCCTGTATGAAGCATTTGACTGGGCTTTTGAAATCTCTGGCAATAATGGATCTCCACGTGGAAGAACTAATGACCCTAGATAAAAAATGAATCAATGTGACAAAAGGAAGGGAATCCAACTCCACACTCCCTACTTAGCATGACCTGAGTCTTTATACAGCAGATGAGAAATTCAACAGTGGCCTGGCTCTGCATCAAAACCCCTTCTGCATGGGAGCAATCAGTCCAAGTCTGGACAGGACAGCCCAGGCATTTGGATCCCTCTTCCAGCAGCCTAAAGACACTTGAGGATGCTATTTTTGTCCTAAGTAGAAACCGGTCTTGGAACAAATAAGTTTCCTGTATTCTTTCATCTGGAACATGATTTTTTTTTTCACTCTTTTCCTTTCAACCTGTGCATCTAAAAAAACAGCTATGCTCAGAGCTGTGCATACCTCCCTTCTCCCTCCCTGCCCCAACCCAATCTTCATTTCATTCACATTGCAAGGAACATGTCATTAACATTTGACAGTGACTCCTTTCCTTTGCTGCATTCTTTTTTTTTTTTTTTCTTTTGTTAAAGCTTTACCACCCTATTTTAGAGGCTGCACAATGTGAAAGTTGGCAGAAATTCAGGTTCAGATAGAATCCAGAATTGACTCTACATACGAATTTAAGAGGTGTCAGTATTGGGGTAGCATATCATGCTCCCAAATAGCCTGACGCAAATAGGGTAAGCATCAATGGCAGCTGAAGACTCACTCAAATTCTGTTTAAAGCCCTTAACAAAAAAGAAAGACTTGGTTTTGACTGTGATGGGAAATAGTCTTCTGGCAATATTTCAACTGGCTGTTAAGACGTGTTAGTACTGCAAACTTGCATTACACCAGAAAGGCAGCACAGTCCCTGTTCAGCATCTAATGAACACACGTGGTATCAGGGCAGTGACCTCAGGGTGGTTCGAGGCAGATGCTACTGCCATCAAAGCAGCGTAAGGAAACTTAGATCCGGAGCTTACATATGTAATCATGATAAACTTTTTTTTATTTTTATTTTTTGGTGGGAGGGGAGGTGACAGGAACTCTTTGGAATTGGCCTATAAATGGGCATCAGCAGTGTCTGTCATCAAAAAATTGTTCAGTAAATACTTCAGGAGCATAAGTCTGAACAGTGACTCCTAGGCCAGCAAAGAAGTCTCATTTTTTAGCCTGTTTGGAAACATTATACCCAGCTATGCAATAGTCACTTCTGACAGAGCATCACTGGCCATTTCAGTTGACAAGTGGATTATTTTTTGGTTGGTTTTTCTTTTTTGCTGATTGGATAGCCCAAAGTTTTAGAAATAGGAGAAAGTCAATCAACAGTTAAGGTACCCCTGAAGAGAAAGATGGGAAAAGAACTTTTGCCTGTGAACCCTTGCAAAATAGTCACTAAAGTGCTTGCCCTATCTTCACTTTCTTGAAATGTTCTTGAAACAGGCAAAAGCTATCACTCAGTAAGTCTTCACAGGAAAAAAAAATGGTAAAATAGGTCAGAAATGCAACTGGAACAAATGTGTTTGAATAAAAGAAAGCCAAGCAAACATTATAGGTACTAGAACTGTGCAAACACAGCAAATAACATAAAGCTTCCCCTCAGGAGAAGAATATGCAGAAGTCTTGATACTTCAGTTCACTTAGCAGGAGACTGAAAATGGTTGTGTCCTACAATTATACACCCTTTAACTCCCGATGGAATCAGTGATGGTGTAGTGTGCAGGCAGTAAGGGACAGGAGAGACTCAGTTGTGACATTTGACTTCTGTGAGACAGAGCAGCCTTGTGGCAGCTCTGAACTAGTCTGTAATAAGAATTTCATCAAAAAGCCAGGGATTATTGTAGTGCCCTGTAAGATAGCTGGGGCTGTGTTGCTCCCATATGATGAAAACCCAGAAAATCCCATGTGCTATTACAAGGGAATAACTTCTAACACGTCTAACTTCTGTCTTTGATGCTATTCCAGGGAGATCCCAGGTAGGTCTTCCACAATGATCAAAACAGCCTTGTGTCCACGAAAACATGCATGTTAATGTAAGGTGTGCCCACAGCCTCTAAAGCTGTATGCTTTTGTGTCTAACTGTAAAGGACCTGACAAATCTTCCCTTGTCCAGTTATTTAGGATTGCTGCTTTTGTCCCTTCCCATACCCCATCCTCACTGCTGGTCCTGTTCAAGGTTTGGAAGGCTGTGTCATCATGCTTGTGTACATCTGTGCATCACCTGAGAATATTTTTTTTAAAAACCTACCTAAGCACTACATTTCTTTCTCCCTTTGTCCCCATGTCTTCCTCCAGAGGAGGAGAGCGGCTGAGAGACTCGCACTGAATCCTTGTCTGTGGCTCCCTCCAAGCTTGCTGGCTTTCACTTATTGAATTAGGATAAATTGGAACTTTCATAAAGGGTGATATAAATCATTATCTCAAGTTAGCAGATGCGGACTCACCAGGGTAGAGCTGTGTTAATAACTCCTTCAGATTAGGGCTGATTGGTACAATTTGAAACTTGTTTCTCTCAGCTTGATCAGTCTAGTTGTAACTGTGGCAATTATCCCATTTCACTTTCAATAGCTTAGCACAGAGGAGTTGCTGCCTCCAATCCATCCCTCTTTAATGAATCCAGTGTGATATGTTTGGTCCCATGGACAAATATACCCTGTCTTTCCCCAACTCCAATATAAGCATTAAAAAATATAAATCCTGTGTCCAAGTGACACATAGGAATGTGCCTTTCAAGGAGTGAGATGCTAAGTGTCTGTGTAAACACCATTTAGATATTTGGCCGCTGAAAAGACTCTCTTCATTCTTACAGCATCATTTGCGCTTTTTGGCAGTCTTCCTGCCTTGGAAATTAGATGAAAAAACAGGGTTTTGTCCAAGCATTGAAGCTGCTTTATAGATTCCAATGAATGTGTTACATGCTGATTTGTGGGGTTTTGTTAAATAACTTATCAGATGATTTTTTTTTTTTTTTTCCCCAAGGAGTCACTAATAAATGATTTAATGAGCGAATACAGAATTCTCAGAATAATATATTTAAGTATTTTCTTTCACTCCTCTATCTGACTCCAACTCTGTGTCTCAATTTAGCAGACCCTTGAAGAACACACTTACCTTTGACAATAGGTTTAAATCCCTCTCTATTTAGAAAGACACTTGAACAAGTGTTTGCTTTAAGCCCATGTTTAGATCTTACCTCAGATATTTTGCTGGATCATGGGCTTTAGCAGTAAGGTTAACCTTGTGCTTAAATCAATGCAGTCATGGTTTACTTGCAGTTACCAGCTCTGCTGTTGACTCTTTATGACCTTTCCAATAGTGTGAATATATTAGAGGGACAAGTTGCATTTGTTTTCCATGTTTCCTGCAGTTGGGAGCCATGCAAGTGCCTCTGAAACATCCCTAGCCTGCCTTAGCTCCCAAGCTATAAAATGAAAAGTATTCCCTTTGCTTCCAACTGTTGTCTTATCTTTTGGGCTGTAAATTCTTTAAGCCAAGGCTGCTGCTCACTTCTTGTTCATACAGCACCTCATACCATGTTTTATGAAGCCAATAAAATGTTAGAGATTAAAATACATGGACTGATTTGTCTCCCACTTACAGCACCAAAGCTGTACATCTAAAGGTACATTGACAATGCCCACAGTAATGTGCTAGTGAAAGCAATAGTGTGATCCCACCCAAACTTTGATTTCTAACTGTGGGAATTTGAGAGCTTTCCCATTTTGAATTCAGATCTGGTGCACATCCATTCCTGGAAATTCTCTAGGGGTGCAGCCTAAATAAATGATGGTGTCCTAAAGTTTTGGAGGAGCAGCCACTACCTTCTCCCTGCTCTTGCCAGCTGCCTCCTGCTCAGCTCTGAGTGCTCAGCCTCTTGCAGGGGCTTGGACAGCTCTGAGTCATGCTGCTTGCAATATGGTTCTGCTAAAAATAATAGTAGTAATTAATGCTCTTAGTTTTAGTACTGCCATCTGCCTTAATGCCAGCCACAATGGCCATTTTCCTCTGTGTTCCCCAAGGCAGAGAGGAGGAGAGAAATGACAGAGGCAGCTACTTGGGCCTTCCTCTGCACCTCTGCTTTGGCTGCAAGCATCTTACCTGCCATGGGGCAGGTGCTTGTGCTGGGACAGCAAGAGGCACTGAACTTGCTCAGGGTTAAAGGAAATAGAACTTGAAAAGAGACTTGCATGGAAGAAAATACACAGAGCTATAACTTTTCCTGGAAGCAACGCAACTTAATCGCCTGTGACTGAAAGGTGAGGGTCTTGTAAGAAATGAGAGGAGCTGTGTAGCACAATTTCAGAAGTCTCTGGCTGTGCACCACATGAGATAATGAGGAGGGAGGGAGGAACGGGTGCTGGGAGTTTACATCAGTCGCTGGGGTGGTGAGGGGGAGCCCATGGAGCCTGTTCCTCTGCATCTCTGCAAAGAGGCTGCCTTGCCTGGGCAGTGCAGATGTCGGGAGCGCACAGGCATGCTGGGGAATTGAACAAAGGGAAGCGGCAGAGTGTTTAACAAACAGCATCACAAAAGGCATCTGTCTCACTGCATTGCCTTCTGCTCCTCTGAGAAGCCTTACTCTTTGTCTTGCCTCCTTCCCCTAATTACTGAATTTACTTCCAGTCCCGCTGGAGAACATAAGGGCCACTTCAGGCTGGCAGGAGAGGAGGTGTGTGTAGAAGCAAATGCACTCACCTGCATGCAGATGGTAACCACAGCAGTACAAGTAATCTTTACCCACGGCAGGAAGATTTGGGGGATTGAGAAGGCAGAAGTGTAGAAGGCAGCCAGGATCCTTTTAAATCCCAAGATAGGGAGTTTTTAAAGGTGTTGTGCTTTACAAAATCACTTCTGCCTGATCCTTGCAGAGCAACCTGGCAAAATCTTTCTCTTCTGTCATAGAAGAGCTATCACACATCAGCCAGCCACATCTCTCCTCCACGATGAATGACACTTCAGAAGGCAACCTGTTGGTCTTCATCCAGTCTGCCATGAGTCTGCTCCGAGATGCATATTTTGACTAAGGCGAGAAGAAAACCATTATGAGGGTAGAGATAAAATGCAAGGGGTTGTGGCAGTCCAGATTTTGACACAGCCCATCTAGAAGGAATATTTTTGATAAACCCAAAGCTGCAGCACTCCACCAGGCTATGAGCCCATCACAGCTGCAGTAGCTGAGATGTGTTCCTTCTGCAGGCCAGAAGTTTTAGCTCTCACGTGCTACTGGTAATTATCTGGCAAATTGGGTTTTTGAGTATTTTGTGTACATGGGGCTTACATTACTTTCTTACCATCTTCCTTGGATCTAACCTTGTTGTGTTAAATGGGAAAATATCCCCAGTTTCTTTCTTCCTGCAAGCCCAGCCTGAGGAGCTCTGATGTAAACTCAGACTGTTAAAATTCAGATTACCATTTTAGCAAGACATGAGGTCCTGCTAAGGCTGTTCCCTTTTGCACAACTATCCTAACACTTCCCTTTAATTTAAGTATTTGAAGTTGACAAGTTTCCCTCCGTTTTAGGGAAAAAACTGATGTTTTCAAGGTGACACAGTAATGTTCATGGTCCACCAGTCCTGCAGACTGTTCATCTCTTGTTTTGGGGGGCTTTTTTGTTTGCTTCCATTCATTTTTCAAGGGTGCCTCTGCCAAAAGTAGGGCAGATGGTTCTATCTCAAAGGGATTTTGAGCCTAGCAGGCAGCCTCAGCATGGACAGACTGTGGCTGTGGAGAATAAAATGAGTATTCATGTGAGAAGAGTTCCCAGAAGGTCAATATTGACTATTCATTATTCACTTAAAATATTTGCCATGGTATTTGGGATGGAGACAAATTCTCATGACAGAGGTGACCAGTCACAGTATTTGACTAAAAAACATGATGCTGTCATAAGCAAGGATGGAGCCAGTTTCAGAAAAAATACAAGAGATAAAATTATTTGCTTATTTTCTGGACTTCTGAAAAAAATGCATGTAAAAATCTAGATCAGACAAATTTCTGCTTCTTAATAACCAAAAAGGAAGAAAAGTTGTAAGAAATGTCAATAGTGATCAATACTTCAACCAGAAGAAATCATGAGTGTTGCATGGAATTGGACAGACATCACCTGATATTGTCTGCTATAACTTGGCAGTTGTCCAGACAGGTAGCTACTTATCTTTAATGGCAGGAAAGATGTTACAGTTTCAAAATTTGTCATTTTTTTCCCACTTTGAAAAAAGTAAATTATCAATGTCAAACTTTACTGTACAAAATCAACTTCTTGAAAAAAAAGGGAAAAAAAATCCTGCTCATTTGGAATTAATAAGTTTTAACACGTGGATACTACTGTATGGTGCTTTTTTACAAGTTTGTATCTATAATGCAGAAGAATGTGACTTCCTTGTTTAAATCAGTGTGCTCCAGAAAGCATGACATGATCCAGCCACCACACAGTGCCAAGCTGGTAGCCTGGAGACCCAAACATTCCTCATGATATAACTGACTCGGAGCGAAGAGAACTGCATTTTCCCACTGAAGATAAGGGACAGAAGTGTTGTGGTAAGCACGTATGGAGCTGCTCAGCCCTAGAAGTGCAGGACCCATGGTGCTGTTGCACTGCCCAGAGTGCTTCCCTCTGCTTCCCTGTGTTTATTATGCCAGGGTGATTATACAACCTTTGTTCTTTCAAGAGAAAGAGAAAACAAAGGTGATTCTAACTTAAAGATTCTAACTTGTTTGTCCCTCCAGTGTCCCCCTGTCTTTGTACATGGAAACAAAAGATGAAGGTCATGGCAGTCTTGAACTGGCCCAAATACTGTCTTCAAAACCAGTTTCATCTCCATCTCTCCCTGCCTTGGCTCTGGAAACAAGAAGTGTAAACAAACATAACAACCTCTGAAGTATTTCAATAGTGATGTAAGTAAAGCAATTCTCTTAGGGGCTGGTAAATAGCAGGCAAGCTATCAGAGCCCAGAGGGGGAAAAGTTCAGCCGAAACTAGTTACAAAATCTCAAGATGCAGTGTGACAAACTCCAGCCTGCTCCTGCTCTTGCACGGCATTGCCATTTTCCCGCAGAATGACAGTTTTCAATTACTGGACTGTAGCTAAGAGCAAATTGTGCACTTCAACAGCTGGAGTTCTCTCGCCTGATTTTGAGACGTGGCTGGTAAAATGTACAGGGGCAATGAAAATGGCTTTCTGTGCACAGCTAACTGAACAGGGACAAGCCCAGGGATGTCAAGAGAAAGCAGAAGTAAAAGCAACAGCATGGAAAGGGGGGGTGGCTTCAGGGTTCATTTAACCCGTCTCTTCCCCCACAGCAAGACTTCAGGTCTACATGCTACAAGAGTAAAGCTGTGTCAGCCTGTCTGCCTAAATCTTGAACACAATTTAGATGTGTTTCCCCCCTGCCCCCACCCCGACTAATTCTCCAGACAATATGAGATCTGGATCTGGTTTTCCTTATTCTTACACATGTAGTAGTCCCACTCTTTCCCCATTAGAGTCTCCCGTTAGAGCAAAACCTGGCCTTTTGGGTGTAAGGACATACTTGAGCTAAAATATATCTGTGGGGTCAGCCCTCTTTGTATAACCCATGCAAGGGAAGGAGACAATCCCAGACTACTGGTGTACTACAGGTGTTGCATCCAGTACTGTTCAACTGAAGGCTTGGAGGAAGAGCCTGTTATTTTTGTCCTAGTAACAGCAGACCTGGAGACACTCAGCACCCTTTTTCTCCCTATTCTGTGCAAGGTAAACTCATCTGGCTGGAGACTAGAAGCACTTAAGTTTGGGGCAGAGATTTTCCTATTTCCTCTGGGAGAGCTGAGATCTGTAACCAGCTGCAAATGACTCAGCAGGAAGGGACAAATAGGGCTGGGGTCTCAAGCTGACAGCACCTCATGCTTGTTGATGGCTGCCTGAACACTGCCTCTCAGCAAGAAGTGGGCTTGGTGAAATCTTTCCTGCTGGGCATCTTGGGATCAGTCATTTTGATTTTTTTTTTTTTTTTCCTTTACTGCTAATTAATGTTTTAAGATGACTGCAGTATTTTTCCTGCAGAAACCTTTGCCCTGTGAAAGGGGACTCCTATGCCCAGGCCTGCCATGGTTGCACTTGCTGCAGAAGACAGTGAGTCCCACTGCAGGGCTCAGCCAGAGGCTGAAAGGCTGTTCTGTGCCTCTCTGGCATCACCTTCTTTCATCCCCTATCAGCATAAATGACATTGCATGGAAAAATAAAATGTTACAAGTGCTCTGCTGCTTCAGGTACTATAAGGAGATCCAGTTCTTGCACATTAATGGTACACCACCTGGGAGGGGCTGAGCCCAGTGCCATCCCTGATTACCGTTCTTCAGCATGCCACCTTCGTGCTTTAGACAGCCTCCACCTGTGCACAGACCCCTGATGCAACAGAGGATGATGGGGAGCCCAGCTTGGGAGGCTGCTGCCTCCTCACACCCCACGAGCCAAGCTAATGCTCTCAGCTAAGCAACATTAAATGCCTGTGACAAAGCCAGAGAACCTGGAGAAATTTCCAGTCACGTATGACAATGTCTAGCAATGCGTTCCTGACGAACGGGAAAGAGGAAAGCAGAGGGTAGGGCTAGATGAGCACACTTAGTGGTGACATGCCATTTTTAGACGTAATTATGTAAATTACATAATTCATATTGAAATAGTGAGGATTTTTTTTTCTCTATTTACTGCAATTACGTCAATTGACCTATTTATGTTATCTGACGTGCTTATCATTAAAATGGGACAATATATCCCATTAGATCCTCTTACTACATTGAATGGAATGATGATTAATTATATCATAAAAAGGAGCTGTGCTGTGCATCTCTGAGCATGGGATTTGAAACTTAAAATAAAACAACAACCTACCATCATCATTTCCTGCCTTAAAACTTCGTCCATTCCAGTTGGGAAATATGCTCAGGGTTCCCCATGCGGGATTATTCCAGTTCACATTTATATCAGCAAGATATTTAGAAAGCCAAACAGTCTTTGTTTTTATAGGACTTCCTGCTGTATATTATGCAGGTGCAACATCCCCAGAGAAAAATCTAGCAAACTTGACTTGTATTTGACTTCATTATCAGGAGTATCTCCTTTCAGAATGGAGGAGTTTTTCCCAAATAGAATCACAGAATCATTAAGGTTGAAAAGGACCTCTAGAATCATCTAGTCCAACCCATCAACACCATGCCCTCTAAACCATGTCTCCAAGTGCCACATCTACACATTTCTTGAACACTTCCAGGGACGGAGATTCCACCACCCTGAGCAGCCTGTTAGAAAGAAATTTTTTCTAATATTCAATCTGAACCTCCCCTGGCACAACTTGAGGGCATTTCCTCTTGTCATTCTTGGAAATCACCTTCTGCTTTTCTTGTATATTTGAGCTCTCAGAGAGCAATGAGAGCTCTGGATGTGCGGAAATTTTGGAAGTTTGCTGCCATTGAGCACAGGTTAAACACAAACCTTATCCTCCCCACGGGTGCTGATGACCTGCTGATAGCATCACTGATGAGGCTAGCACACAAGCAAGGAGGTAAATCAACCCACATCATAACAAGAAATAGCAGAGAAAAGCAATCGGTCCTGGTCAGATGGAAAATGACAAAATAAGAAGAGGAAGGAACATGTATTTCCAGGATCCTTGAATGGAAGCCCAAGGCCAGAGTGAAATCAGCACTGAAATTGGAAGGACAGAGCAGGAATGGGATCCCATGGACTGTAAATTCCCTCAACCCCTTCTCTAGCCTGACACAGTTCATCCAGCACTAACGCAGAGTCAGAAGTCAGGCAAGGCAGCTGGGCATTCAGTTTAAGTCTGTGACATAAATGTTGAGTGTCTCAACTTGGGACTACATGAACTCAGCTTCATAGGTTACCCACACAGCCTCCAACGGGTTGTGGTTACATTGTGCTGTACACAATAGGGAATTGCACCTACACTGCTTTCTAAAATCCTTGTTCTGAATTTATTCCATCAAATCCTCATCCCAGAGACAGGACCATCATCTAATTTGCTGTGGTGGTGTTAGTGTCCCTGGCCTACCAACTAACAAGTTTTACAGTCTATTCAACTTAATAATTCATAGTCTTTGAGAGATCTAACTGATTTTCTTCTGGGTGTTTCTCCCAGTGCATGGAAGATTTTTTTTTGCCTGTTGGCCTCAATGTTTTTCTCTTTTTATCTGACATTGAATGAGTTTGAGTCTTTCAGGCCATGTTATGACTAGTAACATTGTTGCTCTGGGAATGTATAATGACCATGAGGGATGTAATTTTAATTTCTACTTTAAATATCATCTTGGAAGTGTAGGACAGAGCAATCTACTTGGTTATGTTGTTCCTAAGTATCTCTCCTCACCTAAACCTACAGCCTTTAGAACTCTTCAGCAATTTCTCCTTCTCTAAAGTCTCCTTTGTCAACATATACCTTCAGGCATGATTACTTCTGGGCACCCAAGGGGGACTATTGGAGTTCAGGATGCCTAGGAATCTCAGATGAACCTGTGGCCCAACAAATCGGTGCAGGAGAAAAGAGCTCTAAGGTTCTCCATCCACAATATGGGCTGAGGCTCACTTCCTTCAACCCCTCCTCTCTACCCTCCACATGCTCCATACCTTACCTCAGGTCTATGTGCAAATGTCTGCTTATATCCACAGCATGGGCATGGAAGTTTAGATGTGAGCACAAACCGGGCCAGAGAAATGTGTGGTGTGTTGGATTTGTGCAGGGATCCAGGCTGAACGTTGAAAGGGACAAGCGGACCTCAGTGTCCCTGTTCTCCTGGGTGTTTGCTCTGTTGGACGCTTACAATACTCCTTTAGTTCTTCATTTTCTGGACAATGATGCAGTCTGGTATAGGCACAGTTTTTTAATTACAAACATGAAAGCCTCTATGCACTGCTATCACATAGTACTTCACAAAGAACAATGACCATATTTCCTTAGGGACCTCAGAGCTATAGGGACAAGGACTCACACAGATCATGAAAGGGATCCAGCATGTGGCTCGTACCAGTGCTCAGTGCCCATGAGGTCTGTCTCTTCAGAGATGTCTGTTAAGTTTCTTGGTTCTGTTCCTACTCAATCCCTAACCATCTGCTGCTCCTTTGAACAGACAGAGGTGATGGAAAGAGACGGGGGATTATTGCAATATGCCCCCTTGTAGCTGCTCTTACTCTCCCGTGATAGCCAGCATGTGGTCCCAAAGGGAAAAGTTTCAGCTCATTTTAATCCAATGGAAAGGTCTCAAGTGCATCTAAAGAGAGTTTCATCATCGTTTGTTTTACTCAATTAAAAACCTGCAGACACAGATTAGCTCCCTGCTGCTCAGTGGAGGAATTCTTTTAACACTACAGTGATTTATGATCTACCAGACAGCGTTTAACAAATGTCACCCAGAACCCAGAGATGCTTAACATAGGGACTGGTCACTCGTGTTAATGAAAAATGGATTTGAGGCAACAGTCACTTGCGTGGCTGCATTTTTATAACAAATGACATAGCAGGCCTGGAGCAAAGGGAGGCTCTGTAATTAATATTACAGTAGAATCAGGTATGTAACAGGGAGCTCGACTTAGAATTAAAATCAATACAACAACTGTTGGGACGTGTCACTCCCTGGTCCCTAGGCCCTGAGATATTATGCCAGACAGAGGAAGGGTTGATGAGGAGGTGATGACATGCGCTGAATATCCATCTTGTGTTAACTTCAGGCAAGAAATTGCGCTTAGTGGAATGTGTTGGCAGTTTGGGGATATTTTATTGAGTTTGTTCATTTTTTTTTTCTGTCTGTCTTTTTAGTGGATGACTGAACAGGAGGGACAAGGGACAAACTTCCTTCTCTCTGTCCCGATTGCTGATTTTCTTTTCAAACAATGTTTTACACTAACTGGTTACTGTGCTGCTGTGCTGTGGAAGGTTTTTGGTTTTGCTTTGTTTTCCAGTCTTCCTGCAAATCAGAAGAAACCAAGTCTAGGGTCTAGGAAGACTGTGGCTTTTATTAAAATATAATACAACTGCATGTTTCTAACAAAACACATTGTTTGCTTGCAGGGACATCTCAGTCTATTTTCAGCCTCCCTCTTCTGTAACTTTTCTTCCCTAGCTATTCAGATGGCCATCTTCATCTCCAGAGTGGCAATTGTTGTTCTAACAGCATTTTAGTTCAAGGCTTCAGGATGTGAGGATGGGAAAAGGTCAAGTAATATCTGTGTTAGGATAGCACGGAAACTGCATTGTAATTTCTAGGAAATTCTTTTAAGGAATAATTATTGGAAATGAAAAAATCAAAATTCCAACCATTATCATGAGCAAGAAGTCTACAGTGGGTGGGGAGATAGCTTACAGTTGGTCAAGATGTATGACATTATGACATTTTGCATTTCACATCAATGTTGAACTTTGTCCTCTTTCGCTTTTTTTTTTTATTATTATTATATATATGTGTTATTATTATTATTATGGTGTTATAAGCTACAATTTCAAAACCTGAATTGTAAATCCATTTTTGTTCAGAAGTGCCAGTGGGAATAGTATGACAATGATGGAGTTGTTCTGCACTTTCTTAAATTCAGTTATATTTAAATGTGGTTATTTAGGAAGCCAGGGTAGTTTTGCAACTGGTTTTAGCTCCAGCAAAATAAAAAATAAAGCCTACAGATTATAGTAACACTACAAACAGCCCAGACAGGGTCTTTTTGGTCATGTTCAGCACCAGCTGCAATCTGTAAACATTATGGTTGGACACTGTAGCAACCAAATACCACAGCAGCTAGTAAATGAGCAGCAGTATCTATATATCAGATGAAGGGAAATCCATTATCTGTATGCATCGCCCTGAGGCTGGAGTTCAAAGCTCAGGCCAATCTCAGAACAAAAATCGACTCAGAAATGATGCCCAAATTTCTGTCAGCGCCTGTGAGCGACAGAAGTGCTTGTTAACATCCACCACTGAGATCAAGGGCTGTAATTGTATCCCTGCAGCTCGGTGCCTAAATTAGGGCCTCCTCCAAAGTCCACCAAAGCTAGAAAAAAGGGCTCTGACTGATCTCATTTGGTTTGAATCTCCTCTTAATGAAAAGCCCATCTGTTACTCAATTCACAGGCTCCGCTCCTGAATCTCTCACCTTCTCTTCCTGTCCTCCATGCAAAAGAAAACCATACCTCTCTTGTGGCAGCAGTGAACTTCTCGGCTTGTTTTGACTAGGAGCATAGGGAACAAAACCACTGTAGCAAGGTTCATTTGGATGGCTTTGCTGCTTTCCTGCTGCAGACAGAAATCTGGACAAATACACTCAGTTTGGCTATTGCTCCACTAAGACTGAGCCTTCCTCCACCAGTTCATGAATGGTTTAACCAAGAAAGCCTAGACACCCCATATATATGGGATATGAATATATGGAATGATCCCTAAGGGAATTTCAATCAGGGGACCATATTCTAAGGATGTGAGCAGGGAGAGTGCTTTCCAGCAGGACCTTTCTGAGCATGAAGCGTTTGAGTCTCATCGTTCAGTGCCAGCTCAGAGCATCTCCTGCTTCTCAAAACTCCTGGTTGGCAGGTCCCAGCTGAAGATAAGCAGATACTCCTAGGGGGATTGTGTCTAAGGAGAGGGAAGCAGAAGGTGGCACTCATCATGTGAGATCATCTGTGAGACATCATGGGCCTGGGATGCAGACAGCCAGAAATAAAGGAAAGGCAAGAGCTGTTCTGCTCTGTATTTTGGGCATATGCACTCTTGTGGAATATTTTCCCACAGGGCTAATGCAATTGATGTTCAGCAACATACATGAAGAAGGGCTTGGAAAGCAATTGGCCATGATGCAGAAAAAAGTGGAAGTACTTCTATAAGTGCTAATTTAGTGAACACTATGAAATTGAAACATATTGCAGGGAGGGCAGAAAAGCAGGGGAGAAGGATTCTGTAGAGAAATACATCTGCAATTACTGATCTGACTGATATGTATACATATATATATTAGGCCCACTAGGTGTGTCCAGAGCAGTGATTGAGGGTCTAATTCACCAGGGATAATTACCTCCACCCCATAGGAGGTGAAGTGTGCTCACTTGCTGAATAGCTCTGATGAAGGGCCATACAGGGAGGGCCCCAAACACATCAGTAGAAGCAAATTGTTTCTTAATAGTTTTCAGTCTGTGACCCCTACTTTTCACCAGACTTAAATGCCACAGAACCCCCAGCTCCCATGCACTGGAGCTGCATTACCCAGGAGGGCAGCTCGGATGGCAATGGGCTGTGGATGCCATTCGCTTATTCATGGAGCAATGAAAGCAGGGAATGTGAGGGGTGCAGTGCATCACTTGCAGACCAGACCTGAGCCATATGTGAATTCGTTTCCAGATCCAAGACTTTTCCTTGGGGTTCAGGCCTATCATTGCTGTTCTAATTCTTCCTCTTTAACAAAATGTCTTCATTTTCATTACAAGAAGACATTGTTATGCCTAAGCTGTCTGGACTGTTTACTGGACAACTGGCCTGATCACCAGAGCAAAGCTCCCTGCTTCTCAGCTCTTGGAAGTGTGGGAAAGGCATATGTTCATCAGCTCTGAATGGCTGCCCTGATGCCACACTGGCTTCATCAGGTTGGCTAAAAAGCAAGAAGAAACAACACGCATTAGCATTCCTGCCTGCTCACTGATATCTCCTAACGCATATTTACCCTTGTGCCATCTTTAATCACCCATGAAAGTTTTTGTCCAAATCCTTGGCTGGACTTGGGAGATCTATGGGTGAAAAGGGGGTTGCTGTGTTCATGTCTATAGGGCTCAACAAATAGGGGCCAGTGACTTGAAAAGCACGTGAGCAAGTAAGCGCAAGCATGTACTCCCACAGAGCTCAGATATTTAACCCCCAGATGAGAACAAAAGGACTAGAGAACGTGTGAGAAACTCAGGGCTTTACAGTAGCATCACTTGAATGGTTATTGAAATAATTATTTATTTCTGGAGGTTTTGTATACAAACAAACAAAATCAGTCTTTGCCTAGAAGCAATTATTTCCTTTCATGGGTTAAATTGTAAAGTATTTGGAAGCAAAGAATTGTCAGCTGAAGGAATTGGCAAGTAGATCTGAATAACATATGAAACTCGGAGAACTTTGTGATCTCTTCAGACAATATGTGAATATGCATCAGTATGCCACGTTCTTTGAATAAATTATTCCTTTTAAATTATTCACTTAGTTCTAGTGATTGTTAAGCTGAGGGGATTTTGACATGAAGTGCTAACTAGTCAAAAAAAAAAAAAAAAAGCCGTATACTTTTTCTTCTTTAGAACTCTCTACCTGTGTTAGCATCACTTTTCTCATTTCAGATAACTTTTTCTTTAAACTTGTCTTTCATTCTCTTTTCTTCCTATCCATCTCTTTTTTCCTTTCTTTTCAGCACTGCCTGAAGACAAAACAATTTCTCTGAAGGAGAACCTTTTAGGCTATAATGGGATTAGGCCTTGGAACGGAGATCTTGTTTGGATCAGCTGTTGAACTCACAGGAGTCCTGTTAAAGGCCTATTAAAATTCCATGTAATACCTCAGTAAGTAACATGCGAATCCCCAGCTCATCTTTGGGAATTAAAGTGTGCAGAGCTTACTCGGCTGCTGTCAGAAAGGTTATGCAGACCTAGGACTCATTTGTTTGAAGAATGAAAGGACATCACCTGCCTATTTCCTATTACCTCCAAGAAAATTCTGGAGTTAAATATTGCAGAATAAAATTGCTCCTGGACTGAAAGGGCTGGAGCTCCGAGGGGACCTGGCTGAGGATCAGCCCAAGGGAGACAACTGAGCAGGGCCCACGGCCTTGCCGGGGAAGACATACAGGTACAGGTTGTGTGCATCTCAAAGGAAGGTTTGGAAGATTAGGTTTAATTCAGATTATTTTATCAGAATCCATCTGTGCTATAAATTCAGCAGAGTATCTCAGAATGAGTTGAAATTGCTCTCAGCAGGATGATATCTCTCCTGACATCTCCTAATTCTGCTCAAACAAGAAACACCACAAGAACAGACTTTTACTCCCTTCCGCACACAAGTTTTTTTCTGCTTAGATTTGAGATCTGAAAGTGCTTCTATTTCTTCAGTTTCTTGTTATTTTCAAAGTTAAAAAGTCAGGAATAGCTCTCAGAATGTGCTTGGGTAATCATAATATTAATACAGCCTTATGTACATTGTATTATATCGATCACCCAGTGCTGCATCATGCTTTGATGGTTTATAATAATGCCAAAGAAATAATTGTTTCCACCCTGCTAAACAGCAACAAATTGCCACAGCTTCAGGGGGCAAAGGCAAGGCAGGAAGGGGCGAAATGTGAATTCAGAAATACACAGTCTTATTTGTCTCTGAAATTAGATGCAGCTGATCTGAAACCTGTCTAGAAGTAGAAGCCCTTGCTTGATGTAGGGCACTTGCAGCTTGACAGCCAGCTCCACCCCAGACCTTTACAGCCCAGACATGCTGTCCTGTCCCATGGCATGGCCGTGGCTGCCCCTCCACTGCGTGCTCCAGCAGCCAGCCCCACGTCAGCAGGAACATCTCAGTGGGGCACCTTGTACCCCCCTATTTGTTAGCCTTAGCCAATGCTGAAACATTTTGGGGACATCTCTTTTCTTTAGAGGATCTCAAAGCTTTTTACAAATCTTTATTGATTAAGCATCAAAACCTTCATCTGATGTAGATAAGTTTAACGCTATTATCCAGGTTTTACGAGACAAATTTTATTGAAGGCACAGGGAAGTTAAGCAACTTGCTCAAGGTCAGGCATTAACATGTGGTAGGACAGGGAACAGAGCCGGACTCACGTGTAGGCACTGTTCTCTTCCTATACGTGATGTATAACATTATGTTTCTAGTTATTGTGCCTTTGGATTATTTCAGGCAATGTTATGGATTTTACTAACAGATGTGACAAGGGAAATATACTTGCGTGCACAGAGAAATAATTGTACAGAAGTCTGTTACTGCAATTGAAGGTGGGGACTGGCTGCCAGGATTTCTGTGATCTATTCCTCCTTTTCTGTGATTTATGTGGCACTCAGGCTGCCTGTCTTGGCTCCCCATTCTGTGGCATGGTGTTGGTGGTTACTGCTGGTGTGAGGTGGCTGCTGCATTCAGGCTGATGCCTCCTGAACTGGGAAAAGGAAGATGCAAGTTTTAGAGCTGGGAGAATGTCTACAGCTTTCACATGGATTAAAATCCCTGTTTTGCCCCAGACCTTGTCTGAATTACTGTTTCTCTCTATGCCTCAGTTTTCTGCCTGTAAAATGAGCAGATTTGTGACATATACCTGTGCTGCAGAGATGAGTAGGTCCAAGAGTTGCTGTGATGACACTGTGCTGTCAGGCTGGCTGTGGAGCTGATGCATGTTTCTGTGTTGGGTACAGATCCCACAAGGAGAAGGGAGGATGCAGCTCATGCCTGGCTCTTCTTTCAGCTGTCCACTTGGCTGCTCCTCTCTTGCTCTCCTGTCTGTCTGCAGGGCTAGGTAGGACTGATGCAACTCCCACAGAAGTAAGAGCTGCCTGAAAGCTTCATCACCACAGTCAGGCTCCTTGACTCTTGGGGATATGATTTAACTCCACAAATGAAGAGTTCAAGTCCTTCAAGTAGGTTTTGGCCCAGCATCCCTCAGTGCCACTGCATGGAGAAGGAAGAGGCCCTGCTGGACAGACCCCAGGGCCAAGCGCCCAGCAGTGTGTGCTCAGAGCAGAGCCCACCAGATGTCCTGCAGGGAGTGGGTCCCACCACACACCCGGCCTGCACTGCATCCCTGGGCAGGCAGGGTGGGCACCCAGCCGAAGCGAGGAATCAAACTAGCAGAGACAAAAGCTGGAAGAACAGGTTATTGCTTATTACCAGTGCAGCAAGGCAGCTGTTTGAGAGCCATGCGGAGCTATCGGAGAGCTGGTCTACAAACCTGAGGAGCTGCATGCATCCACAAAGAGGAATTTGTCTCCTTTTACTCTCAGGTAAAGCCTTGTCCAGAGGATAAATTCGGTCTCCTCACGCTGGCAGGGAGCGGCATGCAGGAGCAGAGCCAGGCAGGAGGCTGAGGCAGTGACCATCGGCACAGCCGCTGCCTGCAGAGCTGCTATAGATCACAAATGCCCCCTTGAGCCCAGGGAAGGGATTGTTCCGACAGCTGTCCTCATGCTCTGACCTTTCTTGCTGTAGCCTTTTGCTGAACTGAAAGGGCCTTTGGTTGTGGGGTTTAGGAGTTTGGTTTTTGTAGATACTCCTTTCCACCCTCGTGTTCTGCTGGGCACGTTTGGGTGTAGCGCTGGTTGGGAGGTCGGTGCTTTCTGTGCTCTCCTCACCAGGGCGTGCACGCAGAGATTTTCCCTTTCCTGATCCCTTCTCCTTTGCTCCGGGCTGTGCACAGTGTCAACTAGGCAGCATTTTAACAGCAGCTTAAATGCAACTTGTGTTTGGGGATCCCCTGTAATAATAGGGGAAAAAGTGTATAATTCTTTAGAAGGGGTCTGTAAGCAACAAACTGGGGCATGAGGGAACTCCAGTCACCTAAGCCTCGTATAACATCTCTCACCTTGGCCCCCTCTGCTTCTCTGCCTGCTGTGAAAGTCTGGCCATGGGCCATGTCTGCCTTTTTCTTCTTTTTCATGAATACATTCTCACTCCGTAAAACTTCCATCAAAAGTTCTGAGCAACTCCTCCTCCTGTTCTCAGCTACTGCACTTAGTGAATTTGCTAATGCCCAGCTGTCACAGAGAGATGTAATCTCCCAGGAATTCAGCACTTAAGTGTTTACAGGGATTGCAACCTGAAGCAACCAGCCATTGAGCCTAGCACCTTGCTGCTGGCTGGATGACTGCGTGCCATGCTGTACATTTTGATGAGGCAAATGATGCAGCACTCTGCCCTGGCAGATAATCAGATCCAGGGAAAAACTGAATGGGCATGATAAAACTGGTGATTTAATATGATGTCTGCCCTGTTGTTCCCCAGTTTGGGGGATTCATGTAAGTGAGGAGCAGATGGGATCTCCAGGGGGAAATTCTAGGCTTGCATTACTGAAACCAATGTAAATTTAGTACTGTATTTCTAAAGTGTTGCTGAAAAGCAGCCAGGAGTCTGAAATGTATCCAAGGTTTTCACCTCTCCGATTCATATATATATAGATAGATAGATAGATCTATCTATATACTGTCTTATTCATATATTTCTCGTGTGTGGGAATAGGAGGTTGCATTGTCATGTGTTTGTGGCTCCTCTTGTTTTAAGTGTCACCTGACTCTCCGTTTGCCCACTGTAGAATGAGGAAGAAAACCAAAGTCTCAAACAGCTCTAACTACTAAAGAAACTCTACACTGCTCCCAAGAACTGGTGCTGGTAATGCTGTTGCACCAGCCAAATTTTAACTTGTGTAATAACATTCCAGGTCCCCAAACCACTCATGCAATTTGCAATGGATAAAGACACTTGTCACTCTTCCTTTTGCATGCAAGTGCCTGATGCAGTGTCACTGTCAGCTATCCATCCCTATTCTGCCACTTTGAGATGACTGCACACAAAGAACTCCACTTTACTTCATTTCACAAAGCCCCTTGAGGAAGGCATGTATTTCTTAAATACAATATCCTGTTCTAGAGATTGTCCTACATGCATTCAGCATTACTGTTTTTCATTAAAGCCATCTCAGGCCATTCTAGAGGCAACAGCTTCCATTTGGCACGCTCTGCATCCTGTCTCCTTACACTCCCTTCCCCAGCGGTGTGTTGAATGATTTGGAAGTACTACAGCCAAGAGAAAACTTGGCCTTATCCTATCTGATCAGAGCAGGAGTGATAGAAACACACAAACCCTGCCAATATAAAGGTTTTCTTTGGCTAAGGCTGACATTTAGTGTGATCTTCATCTGTATGTGAAAGAGATTAAAAAAAAATAATCAACAAGAGTATCCCCCCAAAAATCAAAACTGAGAGTGAATGATATGAAAATAGCAGCCACCATGAAACAGTTGTTCTTAGCAAGGGGTGCCAGGTCAGCTGTGATTTTGTCTTTTTGAAAGCCCAGGGATGGGAAGGCTTCGTGTCTTAGGGAACCTGCATGGCACCACTGTCTCCAAAGCAACAGAAGCCTTTCAACCAGCCCTGGCAAACAGCATTTGTAACACTATTCTGTAGTGCATGAACCCCCTGACAAATAAGTGCCAAACCAGGAGCCTCATATATTAGTAAGAGGACCTGAAAAGATGTAGGAAGGCAGAACAGCATTTTGGGATGGGCAGGTGGCTAAGCAGGATGTTCATTTAAGATTATGAAGGCTGAGATTAATGTCTGAGAAGCTGCTGAAATAAGAAGTGTCATGTTACAGGGGTTTTGCAGAGGTACAGCAAATCTGAGGAGGTTTTCCCATTAGCAGATTGACATGAAGGATTTCTGATTTTTTGGTTTCTGTTTGTTTGTTTTTTCCTGGGGGAAGAAGCCTGCCAGGTCTTCAGCCTAAGACACTACAGAAGTGCTAAATGTTGCTGTGATCAGTGCTAAATGTTGCTGTGATCATGAGTTTGCCAGTGTGCAAGTGCGATGAAGTAATCTGGATTTGGAAATGAAAAACCAACATTTTCAAATTTCTTTCAAACCCATAATTTAGATATTATTGTTCAAGATCTGCTTAAATGAGCCTAAGGAGTTAAATTTGGCTTCTGATTTTGTCCCACATTCCATCTTGTAACTTTTAGTGAAAGACCTCATTTTTTTTTTTAAGAAATCAATATATACCTATTAAACATTTTGCTTTCAATAAATCAGCATTTTCCAATAGAAAATCTGTCTGCCTATTCTTATTTTATTTTTGATCAGTGTTATATTTCAGAGAAATGTGTTTTGCTGTGCAGCCTCACAAACAGGTAAATTACTATGCTGGCTGAGATCCATAGTTCGATTAGATTCATATTTTGCATTTGACAGTACAGCAGAGGTCATTCCAGAATCCATCGCAAGCAGCACAGGAATGGAGTTACCTGCTCTGGGTGAATTTTTTCCCCAGCCCATGGTAGGCAGCACTGAAGCTGTCCTGAATAGTCCCGTAAACGCAATAGTCTCAATGACACCAGTCCCAATTATTTCCATCTCCTTCCTGTAGGGAGGCTGTTCATCCTTCTTAACTTCTTTATTTCAACCTGATTCTCACAACAGCCTCAGAGGTGACATTGATCCGCATCCACGTGCAGCGAGTGGCGTACACAGATGCACTGAGCTCCCAGCAAGTGACCCCCAGCTGCCCAGGGACTCTGGCTCCTCAGATAACCTTTCTTCCCATCGCAAGCCTGACTTCCCTGGGACTGCCATGACCTTTCCTTTTCTACAGGGAGGAGACAAGGCAGCAGCCGCCTCCCCTCGGATCGAGCTGCTGGATCATTCAGCAGATGTCTGGTTGTGTGCCACTCGGAAAATGTCACTGCCTGCCTACAGCTCCAAGCAGGTGATTAATGCCAGACTGAGGATTTTTCCAAGCTACACTCAGGTCCTTCTGTTCGCTGCTGCTTAGTGGAGTGACAACCTGGCCCTCATGTGACCAGAGGCGAGCAGAAACCCTGGCACAAGGTGGAAGCAGAGGATCTCCCAGGGCTTGCCAGGGAGGATGCAGGTCTTACAGATGGCTGGTGAATCAGGGATGATCCAGCTGGGGGCAAAGCCTGCAGTCACAGCTCCAGCAAGGGCTCATAGACACCATCCCTGTTCTGTTTGCTTTGCCTCATCAGCTACAAATTGGTCATTAGAAAAGTGGTGCTAATTGTTTGGCCACTTCCCCCAGCAACGGTTGCATTTGAGAAAGTGCCATGGAGTTTCAGAAACATTTAGGATGTAGGCATGTTGCAGAATGCGAGTGACGGCTGGAGTATCACTGGTGTGCAAGAAAGCCTTCAGGGGGTGGAATGAAATGTGCTGTTTGAGAGATTAGATTTTTATCCTGTTATAAGCAAGAAATGAAGAAGGAAAGGTGAGAGATGAGGGAGGAGTGAGGAAGAGAAAGCGATGCCTTCTTGAACCAGAAGATAACATAGGAAGAGGCTGTGCGTAAAGGAGTCTTAGACTTGTGCAGACCTCCACAATAAGAAGATTGCCCATCAGACTCAAACAGGGCTTTGGCCCTTCAGGGAGTTTTTTCTCCGTCTAAAAGGGTCAAACATGAGAAAGTGATGTCTCCTGATAAGAACGAAGAGGGTTCTATCCTTATTCCATTCACTGACTTTAAAAAAACATTTTCTCTAAAATACAGTTACCAAGCAAGCAAACCAAAAATGCAGTACCCTGACCATTGTCCCAGTCACGAGAACAGTCTTTTTTCAAGCATTGATACTGAAAAAAAGAGGGAAAAACTTGGCTTTCTTTCCTGCCTCTACCCAACTCCTCAATAAATATATCTTTTCTCCACTTTCTCCACATCCTCTGATTGGTTGCCTGTACTGCCGTGCGAGGAGCTGCTGCTTCAAGCTGACAGCTCCTTTTTGCAAACTGAAGAGTTCCTGAGTTGCTAGTGCTGCTGGTTTCTATATTTTAAATCTTTGATCTCATGACTGAAACGAGAAAAAAGAAAATCAAGGCTTTGGCGCAGTTCCCAGCCCTGTCACTTTCTGACCTTGAGCCAATCACATGAACTTCTAATGTCAATATTCCCATCTGTTAAGCCTCACAAGGATGCTGTAAAGCAAAATTAATAAAATGTATTGGGATATCTACACTTACAGTCAGTAGCATTTCTTTCATGAGTAATCCTATCGACTTGAGTGCAATCACGTTGAATAAAGTATTACTCATCATGACTAAGGGGCTAGGAATCCAACCTTTAATATTTGTAAAAAGCTTCAGGATTTCTGTGGAAGTAGTTGAAGAGAGAGGAATTTTCTCTGATCCAGGCTGCAAACGTGCAGAAATTCATCCACCATTCATCTCTAAAAGGCAGATAACAGCGTCCTGATGACTCTCTTGTACACTCTCCCTGCTGAAAGCGTGATTTGGAGCCTGGTGGTGCACAGAAAGTGATCATGAGCTACAGCAGAGATAGAGATGGAGTTGAAAGACAGAAAGTTTGAGAGGGAAGAATTAAAGAAACCATTCTGTCAAAGTCAAGAGTTGTATCACAGCAGCAGGGAAAGAATATCCAATATGGAATCCTAATCTAAAACCACACTGGGAACAGATTTAACAAGACTTCATGTTTTTCTAACCCTTCCCGTGGCACACTGTGCTCCTGCCTTTGCTGTGGACAGAGATCTCCTTTGGAGCATCTCCTTTGGGAGCTCCTGAGCCCCTGCCCACGATGCGATGTGTGCCTTGAGGAGGATGCTGCCCTCGGGAAGCCAACTCTGCAGCTGGCAGAGAGGCTTGTGCCAAACTGACAGCAGTAAGCTCGCAGGAGAGGGTGCTGTGGGAAAGAGACAAGGACGTTAACTTTGAAAATGAGAGGTTTTTTACCCCTCAGCCCACCTGCTTATCATGGTGAGATAACAGCTCACATAAGCAAAGCTGGACGTGGCTGCTGACATTTCCCTGCTGATCCTTTCCTCTCCTCCTGCACTCAAGAAAGTACAAGAAATGCCTGACCTTGATAGCAGCTGTCAGGCATGGGTCACCCTGCTGAACAGAGCTCTGAGGACTTTTCCTACAGCAGACTGAGACCAGGTGAGACAAGGATGCGGCAGAACCAGGAATCTCATAGAGAAAGGCACCATGACCAACCCCTGGGCAATGAGGTGTGCTGAGGCATTCAGTTTTATCTCTTTCCCAGGGGCATCCCTGTCAAAATTCTTTTCCAGGGAGCTGCTCCTCCCATGCCAAATCTGGTGCCAGCAGTGCCTTGCTCTGTGCACATGGGGCGGGTATGTGTTCTGGCAGGCTGCAGCCGAGAGTAGATGCACACTCACATGTCTCTGTGTCCAGCCTGAGCCTGGTTTGTGTTCAGAGTTCTCCAGGGACTGCGATAACTTCATGGAATGGCATCATTTGGGGATTGGTACCTCACTTTATTGTAACTCCTGGTACAATCCCAAATTTTTGCCTAAGGTTTTCATTATCTCTGGCATCTGACGCTGGAGAGAACAAGAACAGGCTGTCACCTGGAATAAAACTGACAGCATTTTACACAGATATGTCCCTGCCACAGCAGAATCAGTAACAGTCCCCTGGGCCAGGTTTTGATGTGAGCCATAAAGCAGCACCCATGTGTCTGAGCATACGGCTGTGTCCCATCAGCCCTGCACACGAGAGGATTCACATGGACGTTTTCCTCCCACGAATAGAAAAAATAAATAGGTTCTCTTGTGTGTTTATAATTTTAGCAAGCATATTACACTAGTATCTACAATCAATATACTATGACCTGGCAGAATATGTGATAAGCAGGAGAGAATTTGCCATGGTAACTGATGCGTATTTCATATATTGGGGGCCCAATTCTGATAGCTTTTTGTTCGTGTAATCCTCCCGTCGTACCCGTATGAGTCAATGTGAGATCAGAATCGGGTTAATCGATTTGTGCTTTCTCCAGCATCAGCTTGGAAGCTTTCAGCAAACAAAGATTTTTTTAAAATGAAAAAATCTCCTAGATCTAGTTTCTGTGTTGGGTACCTGGCATGCTAGAGTCTCCTATAGCCTTTGAAAGAAGCTCTTAAATCACCTGGCTGTTAACTTATTTCTAATAGCTCACTTAACAAGTACTCTGTCATGGATATATATATCCCTCGTGACAACACCTAATGTTAAAGTGATGTTCAGAGTCCTATAGGGGAGGTTTGGATCAGAATTAGCAGCTGGTGGGGCTGTGTGGGTCTCAGCTCGCTGCTCTAGCTGCAGCACAATTCTGGCTGCGTGCAGAAGTGCTCAGGGTGCTTCATTTCACCAGACCACCAGAGTGATTTCCTTCCCAATTTCCCTGCTATTGCGAGGACCCAGGGAGGTGCCGACTCTTTTTGACTCTATTCTGGTTGCTAGCCTTTTGTGACAGATCCTAATGTTGCTGTAAGTTGTTGTGAAGTGTTTGGTGGCTCACAGCATGCCAGACGCTTGCAGATGGGGTTGTCAGATGGGATTCACCATCACCTGGACCCAGCCACCCAGGAGCTTACTCCTTGACACAGGAGGGGACTGCCTGTGTCTGCATGGCTCAGAGGCGTGTCCTGGGTCCAGACAGTCAGGTTTCAGGCAATTAGAGGTTAGCTGAGGCTGCTGGAATAAATATCCATGGCGGAATGCCTCAGTATGACGGACTGGTAGCCCACCTCCCTCTTCTCGTGCTCACCAGTAAGACTCCCTGTGAGGAGAGCTCAGATGTTTATCAGAGTCCTTGAGCAGCCTCCACTCGTGTGGATCTAGACAGTGTGAAATGTTGCTTCTTTAGGCTTAGTTGTGTCCTGTCTAAGGAAAATATTGTTCCATTTCCATGATGTGGGTACAGAATGAACACCACAAGAAATGACCTTATTTAGCACTCTTCTGAGGTTTTGCGTTGTCATTGCTGCCCGTGCTTCCTTCCTCAGAGAAATTCAGGAAACTGTTGTTGTTATTTGCCTCAAAGCAAACAAGCAACTGGAAATGGCACAGGTTAGTTGTGTTTAAAGAGAGAAGTTGTTTCCTTTTATTTGCTCTGTTTTTTTCTTAATTTGTTGAAGTGACCTTTTCTCCATTTAATGCTGAAAAGAGCAAAAAGAACAGCTGATTGACCTGGATATCTTTTATTCTGTTGAACTCAAGGTATTCACACACAGTTCAATGGATTTCAGCATACACAAAATAAAAACATAAATAAATAAAACAAATAAAAACAAGGCCACTGCTCACTGCTTTGCCTTTTCTTCCTCTTGCAATGCTGCCACCCGGATACCCTCACAAGGCTGTGACATCCTGGTATGGACACTTCTCCTACGTACAACAAGCTATCCTCCCTTATCAGCAGCATTCTCGTTCTTTTTGCTTTCCTCCTTTGCCCCCTTTCTGTTTCTGCAATGCTTTAAGTTGCTGCTCCTGAATGATCAGGTTTTCCAGAGAAACAAGGCAGGAAATATAATATCTCTCAAAACAGCTTTACATTTCGTTCACGTCTTTGATGACCACTGTGCATTGAATGCGTGTCTTACCCTGAGATCTCCACAGTAGCCTACATCATTTTTGTCCCCTGGAGGATACGATTCATTTGTGTATGAATAGTTTCAATTGTTCTTCCGGAAGCATGTTATGCTTGCAGTGGCCTCAGCAGGATTTTATTTGCCATCCTTACATTCTTCTCTGATGTCTGTCTTAAACTAATTTCTTGTCATCTTCTCCAGACCCAAGTGACCTAACAAAAAAGGGGGTGGGGGACAGAGGGAAGAAATTTTGTTCTTTGAACAAATGTTGCCCTTTTTCACTGCACCACCCCATCCTCAGGCTCTCAGTACGTATCTCTAACAATGCTTGTCCTAGGAGCAGTCCCTGGAGCACCTCCCACTATTAACCTCTTTCCATGCTGAGAATTGGACCTTTTATTACAGCTCTTTGATTTTTATGTCATAGCTTGTTTTCAATCCATGAAAGAACTTTTACCTCTCACCTCAAGGTAACCCACTAAGCTTTCCTTAATAGCTCCTTGTGAGGGCTTTTCTCAAAAAATCTTTTGAAACCCTAAATAAATCGCTTCTGCTTGTTCAGAGGGGTCTATTATTTTTGTTAACATTTGGAAATGCATTAAAATAGATTGAGAAGCACAGTGATTTACTCTGACAGCCACCATGCTGGTTTGTCCCAAGCATCTGGAAGCATTGTAACTCTGTCTTCAATGGTTTTTCTCTTATCTTTTCTGCAATTGAAGTAAGGCTTGCCAGCCTGTAATTCCTTCATCTCCTTTCACACCTTTATTTAAAGATGGATACAGCACTGGCCACTTTTCAGCCCTCTGGCATGAGTTCTGATTTTAATGAAAAAAGTGACAGGCTTTGTGCTAATAGCTCTACTTCTTGCTCTCTCATTCCTTCTGAATTTGTGTCTGGTCTCAGTGACCTATAGAAAATTGATGGTTTCATCCAGTAGTCTTTACATGTGTGAGAAGGTCCATTAACTTCAGCAGCCCACTCTTTAGCTTCAAAGAGTGCATCTGTAGCAATGAGTGCTCTTCGATCAGGGCTGGTTCCTCTGCCTGCCATACTAAGCTTGGATGTTGCTCTGCCACTGTATGCTTTGTAAATTGTTNTTGACACGGACATTTTCTTGCTGTATGTGTGTGTGTGGTCTGCCCTGAGCCCTCCCATGAACTATGGGACTTCCAGCACACATCCCTGTCCCTCCCTGGCAGTGCATCACCTTCATTGTCTTGGAAGAAGAACAACGAAGTGGAGACTTTTCAGTCTCCCCCATGGAGATGTGTATGTTTTTTATAAAAATAAAAATTACTTTTTCAGTTATGTCTGCTATGTTTACTCCTAGGGATTGAGGATTGAGGGAATTCAGTGAACCAGAAAGTAAATGCGATTGCATTCTCAGAATAAAATGGGAAAGGTATAAAAGTACAGGAGAGTGAAAAGCTATTTAGGTTAAGCAACGTTACTAGCACAGTAGTTCTTGGATATAAAATTACACAGGAGGACCAAACACTAAAAGAAGTATTATAAGAGTAAGTGGAGTAACTTCAAATAATGGAAAGGGGACGGAAATCAGGCTGCCTACAGGTTGGTGTTTGATGTGTTTCAGATCGGAATTCTGTGCATGATTGCCTGAGATGGCAGAGAACTGGATTTGACAACACAAGAGATTTCTTTCACCTTTTTGTCCAGGTGTTTCTCAGAATTAAGGATGATGCCCTCGGTGGCAGCTGATTTAGACCACGGTTAAACAAGCGTAGCTGGAAGACAGAGAGTGTCATTAGCTCTCTGGTATTAGTGCTGCCTTATGTGCTAAAACCTTGTTCAGTTGGACTGAACGATGAGCCAAGAATGTGGATAATCCCTTCCAGTTTGCAATTTAGGATGGATGCAGACAACCCAAAGCCCTGAGCATCTTTGTGTCAAGCCAAGTTCAAGGTCTGCAAGACAGTGGGATGTATCCCCTGGAAACAATGCAGATAGTAAGTGTGCCACAGAGAAAATGAGCAGCTGAAAGATGTCACCAGAAGAGAAGCATGAATCACATTTCTTCTCCTCCTGGTCGTTATCCTTTCTTCTTGACAGAACATCAGGAACTGCTATTCTCCTTTCCTCTCCACCCCTCACACGGCATCTTCACGGTCAGCCCTTGGCAAAGGCTTTTTGGTGGCCATTTATTAATTCTGCTGTGGCCTTTAGTAATGTCATCTTGGCTCAAATGCTATCTTGAAATACAGTGCTGCAGATTTCCCCAAATATACTTGGCATGTTATATGGTGCTGGAGTAATGCTCACTCTCTTAAAACATAGATGAAGCAAACAGTGCTAATTTATGCCTTGCTTTTTATTCCCAACATAATTTTGATTTTAATGTCCTATCCTCACCACATCAATATCTTTTTTCACTACTGGCATGTTAAGACAAAAAGTAAATATTTCTTCTTTCTTCTCTTCACAGAGATGCTCACCCAGAGCATCTGGGAGTATGCAAATGAGACATGACAGAGGGATGCTGCTGGGGTACTTTATGGGACATCAGGACATGAGGATATTGCCCACAAGTGTCAGTGTGAATGGAAAATTAGCTACACCGGGTAGTGATATATGATTTAATATAACAGAGGATATTTACAGTAAAACAACAGCTCACAAGAATACATTGCAGAATTGTAGACTCTGCCTGAAGGATCAGAAAGTTTTATTTATTTAAGATATAAAAATGAAGCAATCCTCCTGCTTTGTTCTGCTGGGTACACTGAGCAGGGCAGTGGCCTATTGCTTTTATTCTGATGCGTTCCCTTTCCCCGCAGAACCCTATATGCACTTTGAATAATAGGCTATCAAAATTACAGATTTATGATAGCTCTGCTTCAGGTGGTGTCCAGAAATTCCACACAAGTGGCCAGTCAGCATGAGCAAAGCAAATGCCTTGAAGGGGCATTGAACCTGGCCTGGCTGCAGATGCACAGCCCCTGTGTGCATCAGTTCCTTCATCGTCCTTTTGGCTGACTGCACCAAAATAGTGGTGTTTGTGATGTCTAGTGGCGTTTTTCCATTATGCTCTGCCTATAAGGAGTCCCAAAGCAAAGATTAGAAGCACACCTGGGGCAGGACTTATTCTCCTGGAAATGGCTTCCTGAAAAAACTTACACCTTGCAGCCAAGAACATTTAAGGCAAAAAAAAAAAAAAAATCAATCAAACAGAAAAACCATGCCAGTTCCTGCTCCAGTGGGACAAATTCTTATGGAGAAGCCCCAGAGACTGTTCCTGAGGCACAACTTTCCTCCCATGGAGCTGGATTTGGTGTAATCATCTGGAATGATTTCTGGTTTTCCACCTGTTTATTACCCTAGTATTTGGAAAAAACGGGGCTAGTGCTGTCAAAGGAAAGCTGGTGGAGCTTCACATGTAAGCACACATACACTTACATGGAAATACTTTCTGCCGTGATATAATTTGGGCAGCAAGATGAATATAACCTTGAGATTTGCACTGCTTGTGGAGGAGAAGGTGACTTTAAACAGCGAGGGTGTTTCTCTCCCTGCTCCCAAACCTGCACTTTGCAGCAGGAGTGGGGCAGGTGGAGGAGCCAGGTGTCATCTCTGGGGAGCACAGGCTGGCTGCAGCTCCCCAGCGCTGCTGCTTGTAATGCTTGCCAGCAACATACATGGCGAAATCAAACCTGAAACAGCTCAGTGCACAGCATAGACCATTTGCTGGGGATCCAGTACTCCATTTGTCTCTGCACTTGCCTTGTGCGACAGGTGATTTAGTAGCAGCACTTAGATATTGAGGTGATAGATGCCTTGTAAATACAGCAGATAGATTAAGTTATTAGTGTAAATGTGGAAAAAATTCACAGATAGTGAAGGCATTGGATTCATTCATACATTCCATGGAGGATGTCATTGGTCACTCGGCAATCCTTTAAAGCTGATGCCTGGATTTGTAACTGAGTCCAAGAAACTTTTACATAGCCATACAACATGAGGAATGAAAGGAAACCCATGTTCTCTATTTTGCCACTCCTGCTTGGTTGTGTCTTGTCACACTTGTGTCTTGTCCCACATAGCATAAGTTCGAGCAACCCAAAGGTCTCCAAGCTGTGCCAGCTGCCACTCCCCACCTTCCTGCCAGCCCCAGGGCCACCCAGTTCCCCTGGCAGCTCCCGATGTGTGCAGAGCCCGCAGACAGCTGCAGCCAGGGCACCGCAATATCACCATGTCACCTCAATACCAATGTGTCAGCTCAATATCACCACGTCGCAGTGAGAGGGCAGCCAGAAAGGTCTTTATACTACAGCAACACAACCCTAGGAGTGACAGAGGAGGAGATGTAAGATAAACCTAGCCCCAGTCTGAAGCTGTTGGGAGGAACTGGCTCTGCGCAGTATCTTTGCACTACAAAACGTGCAGCTGCAGCCTCTGCAGTGCGCGGCTGAGCCCCCTGCGGTGCCTTTCAGCTCTTCTCCTTGCCACACCGAGGGATGGAGCACAGGGAAGACATGAGCCCTGCCACCCACTGCGAGGGTGAGCCCCCGCCCGGCAAAGGGGAGGGTTCCCACGATCCTGCAGAGGAAGGAGTCAGCCTCACTTCTTAGAAAAAAGGCAGAGGCCAGGATGTGCAAACAAAGGGAGTTTAACTTCTGTATCAGAGCATCTGTTCCCCGTGGAGATTGCTGGCTGAGATTTCTGCTGGGGAGGAAGGTTTTGAGCTGTCAGGGCTGGGGAGGGAGAGGCATATGGAGCGTGCATGGCAGAACACAGCCCTGCTCATGTCAGGGCATTGCAGCATCCTTCCTGCAGGCAGCACACCAAGCCCAGGGTCCGAGGGGCCTCAGCAGCAGGAGGCATGCAGAAAACCCTCGGAGCTAAAGAAGCCACACTGTGGAGGGACCTTCACTGACCCCAGTTGGTGACAAGCTGGTTTGTGCCCTTGAATGGGTCTCTCTGAAGACTGTAAAGGCTGGCTGCTGGTGAGCCTCTTCTGTTTTCACAAATCTCTGTTTCTTGTCCAGATCTTGCTCATTCACATCTTTGGCACTGAGTTCCACGTGTCTTTGTATATATGCAAATTGGAACAGTTTTAAATTTGCCACCCTTCTGTTTCATTGACGATTCTCTTCTTGTTCCCTGCTAATTTGGAGACCATTCTGTTGGGACTTGAAGCCTTGGAAAGCTTTGATTCCCTTGAAAAATAATAAGCATCTCCAGGATGTATCTATATTTCCCTTTTTGTGGCACAAATGAAAGGAGGAGACCGCAGAGATGTCAAACAGTAATCTCTCTTCAGTACTAGGACTGAACAGGAAGCTACTTTTCCTGTTTGCATACAATATATTCTTCTTTCATGCAACCTCTTTAATCAGGTTTTGTGATCAAATTCTGGCCTGCTTTGTGTAATTCACAGGGCTGGTTTACATACACTTTGCAGCTAGGAAATGTCTAGATGGCACATGGAGATGCCTGTATTTGCAAAGTAGAAGTGAATCGTTTGCTGCTCTGCAGCAGAGAGCAGCAGGCAGCAATAGGGCTGGGGGAAGGCGGTGGGGGTCCTTCCATGGGCTGTGCCCACAGCAGCATGAGGTGGCATGGGGAAGGGAACGCACCGAGCGTCTCATTGGGAGAAAAAGTCACCTTCAGAGCTCATTCTTTCCTGGTGAGGTGAGCGTGGCAGTCTTGGGGTTGGGCGGAGTCAGGGCAGAGGGTCTGTTCATAGCTGCTGCCTGAATGCCTTCACGCTCCCAACACATCGCTGGGTGTAGGAATTGTGCTAAATGTGAGCAAACACAGCAGATGTAATAGCTTGGGGGGAGGGCTGTGAAGTGTGAGGTTATAGGGAGTGAAGCTAAACCAGCGGATGAACTTGGATGGAAAAGGAAATGAGAAGTGCACATGTACAGCTTCGTTTTATACCCTGCAATCAACCGACGTGCTCCGAAGTATGGGTTAACATCAGCACAGCTGAAATCACGTCCAGGCAGTGTGAAATCACATCCACACTCACCCATGGGTTGTGTGGAGTTTCTGTCAAAACCTACACATTCTGGAGTGACCCTACGTCAGCCCTTTAGCAAGAGTGAATTCTCCAGGCGTTTGCAGATTCTGCCCAGGACTTAAAAGCAAATAAAGAAGACTGAAGCTTGCCAGCAAGTGATGATACCTCAGAGACAGAAAGTGCAGAGGAAAAACACAGACACTCTGCAAAATGACTGCGAGAGCTTTCCAGGCAAATACCTGTAGATGAAGACTTCTTGGCACAAAATAAATATGAATGGTGAGCCTTCGTCAAATGGCTGTGCATGGCAGGAATTATGCGTATTTTCCTCAAAAGTATCAACATTATATACATTAAAAGCAAGTGCTTGCACCATTAATAAACAAGAAAAGGGGAAAAAAGGGGGAATTGATTTGTGCAGAACAATGATGGATACACACTTTTGTCAGCACTTCATAAACTGCAAGGGGACTGAGGCAGCTCTTCCCATCAACAATCATCTTGGGCCTGATTCTGCTCAGCTCTGCATCTTTTATCTGAAGGGGAAGTATGCTGAGATGACAGACCAATAGGGGGAAAAACAAAAACAAAACCGATAACAATAACAAAAGCATGACAACGTGTTAATCGGTAGGAGCACAAGCTTGGTGTGTTTACATGCCCAAGCCTCTTTTCCCCATCCTGCCAAAGCACCCAGCAACACTTAGGAACAGGCCTACGGGCCCCAGAAGCAATAACCCCTCATGTGTGCAGCCCAGCTCACATTCCCGAGGGACATTATCGAGTCAAATGCATGGTTCAAAATCACTTAAAAGGAGACAGGGAAATCGGTAACACCCATCATGGATTTGTCATGCACAAATAATTTGAAAGCCAATCTCATTTCCCTGTGTGTTGGGACAACAGGGCTTGTGGATAAAGAAAACATAGTGGATGGGATGTAACTTGCTGACTGTAAAGTGCTTGATAATTTTTGCACCCAGTGTTCCTGGAAGCAAACCAGGAAGCATGGAAATAACTTAGCTGTGTGAAGGCTGGGGGATCTCTGTATCCGGAGAACCATCAGTGGCGTTGTCTAACCTGGGAAATCAGCCATGAGTGTGCCTGCTGCTGCCTTGCACAGGCACAGGGCTGAGATGGACTCCAGCCGCTCCTGTGAGTCAGGGACTGTAGAATTAATGTTATTCCTTGTTGTGGATGTTGGGATTGTTCGGCTTGGGTAAATATTTACTAGGAGGCATTAACTCAGAGTAAAATGCCAATAACCGTACTACAGTATTAGGAGAAGTTTGCCACACTGAAGAATTTCCTATCAAAAAACATCCATAAGTAGGACACTAAATGTAGTTTATGAGGATAAGAAAAGCCATCTAGGGAGCCAGCACAGGGATGTTGCTCGTGTGGTTGGATGCTAGATGGAAACAGGAGTGCTGCGGTTTGTTTGTCTGTTCTGCCATACTTCTTGCTTGCTTTTGAACAGGTCTATTTGCTCAAGCAGTAAATTGTAACTAGCAGCACTGTGTGTTTTGGGTGTTACACCTAAAGCCTCTCTGAAGCCTGCCAGGGACTCAGATGCTATAAAGTGAGGGTTTGTATGAAATGTTTAAGATAGATAAATTCAGATATAAGACTCTGTCAGCATTTTTACATGAAAAAAACATATACCTAGCCAGATAGTCTGCCTTCAAACAGCTGCTAAGTAAAATGGTTTATTTGCAATGATTGATTACAGGAACCCCATTCATATATCCCAAACATATTTTACAATCACATCTTCTTTTCATTTGCAAAGGCTGAAAAGAATTTTCATATCTGCTGTCCCCCTTGTGATTCATCGTTTCGGAGGCTAAGCCTGTTATCAACATGGGTTCGCACTAGAGCTCCCAGAAGTCATAACACATTAGCATGTCTTATTAAAACTAGGCTGTGGTTAGAGCTGCAGAAATAGCAGTATTCTTTCTAAAGGAAAAGAAATAATAAAGGATCGAATTCTGCATTAATTAGTTCTTCTCCTGGCAGAGATCTCTATGGATATCAACGGGTTTTCTGACGTACTGTCAAGGGCTGCACATAACAATTTAGGTGGGATTGAACTAATCATATTTAGCCCACCTAAAAGTTAGGTACTTAATCTAAGACAGTTAGACTCTTCCTGTAGCCAGCAGAGAGCTAGACAGCTCATCCCATCTAACAGAACATGCTTAACGCAGATCAGAACGGTCCCAGAAGTGCCCCTCCTTTGCAGCTGCTTTTACAAGAGTCCAGCTGCTCAGCCTGGATTGAAGCTGAGCAGGTTCCAGACAGCTGGTGTCAAGTCTGATTAAATTCTTCCTTAGAGTTTGACTCAGAGCACACTGGCACAAACAGGAGTTGACCTGAGTGAGCCCTGGGACAGTTTTTGATGCTGTGAAAATAGGCAAATTCAGTCCCTTCCCTTCTGAGTGGATCAGGGTGCCAAGATCTTGTTCTCTTGTACCTGCATTGACTTTGGAAATGTCTAAAAGGCCCAATGACCTGAATGGGAGGCTAATCTGAGGAAGAGCAGCGGGACTGATACCAGAGAGCACCATTTCTGAATTAATACAATGTTAAATGACAGAACCCCATCAAAAGCATCAGAAAAATTCACAATGGGAGTTAGTTCAGATATTATGTTAGGTAACAGAGATGTTCCTTTTGCCTTTGCAGATGAATCATGGTTCCTGTGGGTTTGATTTTACAAACTCCCTACAGAGATCAAGCCAAACCTATCTGCAGTGTGATCCCCCACATGACACTAACTGTGTCAGTTTGCCCCAGTGGGATATAGCTTCCTGTTCATTATAAGGGTCCTTCTTCTAATCCATCTCCACAGAGGTGTCTTAAAGAGCTCAAATGAGTGATTAGAGGCATTCCTGCTGTCACTTTAACACTCCTAAAATCCTAAAATCAAAACTCAGTGCCAGGTTCCCATCTTCTAACACAGACCATTGGTGCCATGGCAGTGGGCAGGCTCCAAAGCCCCCTGGGAGGTGGCACGTAGTTGTGGCAGCATTAACGCCTGTGATCGCCTTGGTCTCCTTTTGGTTTTTATTTTCTCTCTCTCTTTTTTTTTTTTTTTCTTTCTAAGTGAGATAGATAAATTGCAGGCTAGCTTGGTCTTCTGGCTGCAGCTAGAAAGTTTCTGCATATCCAGGGAGGGATGGTGCCAGGACATGCTAAAGGTCTGAACATTTGTGGTGACTGTGGAGATGCTTTTCTGCCCAACATGATGGAGTTACTGCTGGGGATCACGACGTGTGTGTTACCTGGAAGTCAGGAAACTTTACTTTAGGAAACACCAAGGATTTCAAGACAGTGGAAAAGAGATCAGTAGGGAATCTAAGAAGCAGCCTGGTCTTGTAAGACCAGCTTCTCACTCACCAAAAATCCATGGTCTCCAGTGTGACCTCCCCCACCTTAATACTGGTTATTAAGAGGAGGTTGTTTGTGTCAGGAAATCAAAGCAGAGGTGGAAGGGATATGCTTTAATGATAGCACTATTCCACCACAGAGAGGGGAGGGAAAGAGAAAATGACTAGGAAGAAGGCTGGGATCCCATGAAAGCAGCTAGCAGTACTCTGTTGCTTGTGAAGTTTAAGATGTCTGGAGTGGAAAGCATTCATCACCATCATGGCAAGGAAGTAGATGAAGGGCTGGGATAGATCCTAGCTTATTCACTTCCTATTTCTCAGAACAAAAAAGTGCAGAGAAAGAGGGGAGGAAGCAGGTGTGTAACAAGTAAACATGCTACAAAAAAAAAAAAAAAAAAAAAAAAAAAAAAAAAAAAAAGCTTGTTTTCCTGGGTGAAGCAGGAATGCAAATGTCAAGATGCTGCTGGCTTCAGGAGCAACCCAGCTCCAGACCCAAGCATGTGAGACTCAGCTGGGCTCTGGATGCCACAATTCCCTTCAATTTGCTTAAATCCCTGCAGAGGAGCTCTCTCCCTGCTCCTCCTGCCTCATGCTCAGCCAAAGAACATAGGAAGCTTTTAAAATTGAACCAGACTGGGTACATCTCAACGTAAACAAGAATAGCTGTTACTGGTTTCCAACTCTGTCCCTGGTCAAGGGCATTAAGATGAGCTCCTTTTGTGCAGCATCTCCTTTCCCCTGTGTAAATGGAGTGCTAGGGGCTGCCAGAGATCCTACAGCTGATCAGAGCCTGGAAGCTGCTGACGTACTTTGTTATTGTAATTTCTTGTTCGTTGTTTCCTGAGGAGCATAACCAGGCTGCCCAATCGCCTGTGGCAGCAAGCAGGCGAAATGAGGCATCAAGGTGAGAGAGTACAGAACGTCTACAAAAAATCCCAACAGCTGAAAACACATTAGTACTTCTATTTTCCCCCTTTCCCATATTCTTTATTCATGTCCATCTTCTCCCTGCTGCTGTCTGGGCTTTTTGTAAAACTGATGTGAATAGCAAACAGCCCCACAAGCAGCTGTGCTCTTCTGGACACAACTGGTCAGCTGCCCCAGATAATCTCCCATAATCAAGCACAAGCTCCTCCATCTCAGAATATCAGGGGCTGCATTAGAAACCAGGAAAAAAAATTGGAACTTGGAATAGTAAGTGTTTAAATGGCTGGGCTTCCTTTGTGCTTGCTTCTTGGGACTGGGAGCTAGTGTGGAGCCTCTGTTGTCTAAGAAGAGTAGCAACTGCTCCTGTCCTTCAGTAACCAATTGTTTTACTATCCTTCCTCTATCCAACAGCTGCTTTGTCTCTGAACTCCTAGGAACATGTGTTTGGTTTTCACCCAACTGGTTGAAATATAACACTTAGGCAGAAACAAATAAACAAGCAAAAACAAACAAACAACAACAAAACAGAGAAATAAGCAGATTAGGAAACAGATAATTATTTCATCCTGCTTCCTCAAGGAATACTCCCCAAAGCTGAATCTGCTTCTGTCTAACAGCACTTTATTGTTGTTTTTGTTGTTGTTGTTTTTATTTTTATTCTTCTTTTACATCTCTGTTACGGAAAGCTAGCTGTGATTTTTCTTCCCGTAATTTAGGATGACTTCTGTCCTGGCCAAGTACTGTACAGATCTGTCTGTGCCTCCTCTCCCTGCTGAACCATGCAGCCTGGTCCAGCCTAAGGCACTCTCAGGCTTTGTTCTTCCTCCTCCCCATCCCAAGCTGTGCCCGTGCCCTTGTCAGCTGTCTTTGTGTGAACTCCTACCCAGATTGTTTAAGGAAGTTTGCCCTTCTCTTTCACTCTTATTGTAGGGCAAGATCTGGAATGAGAAGTTTCTGATGGTAGACAGGGGGTGTGTAGGAACTTGTGCTGTGTCACCCTGAGCAGTGCTTTGTTTGCTGACTTGCTGTATGCAGTGACTCAGCCCGTGCTGCTGACTCAGGAGCAGGAAGGGCTGGGTGGATGAACAAGAGTGCAGAAGGCATGGAGCTGAGCAAGGCAGCCATGCATCTTCAGACAAGGAGCTGTGAGCAGCCAAAGAGTAGACAGAGCAAATTCCTTCCTTTAGGCACCCTGGAGTTTTGATATTGTGCAATTTTGCACGTGGGAGTGTCTGGAGAAAGAGCAGGGCTGGTAGGATGCCTCAGCAGTGCCCATGCTCAACACAGGGCTCAGCTTTCTTTTGACTCTTCAGTCCTTGCCCATGCTGAGGCAAGCAGATTTGTGCTGCTTCTGGAAGGCTGGGTGTACTATCACCATCCTGCTGGGTGTGGAGGTCACCCACCAATCCACGGGGACTAACCTGTCCCGAGGGAAATCCTTGGGGGCGGAAATCTCCTGTAACACCCCATGAAGGTGACCCTGTCTTTCTGGCCCACAGCTGTTACCCGAGGTACTGGGATGGAGGAGGGAGAGGGGTAAGGAAGGGACAAGCACACCAAAAGTTTAATGTGCCATAAAAAGTTCAAATGCAAAATCTAAACATATATCACTGAAATAAATAAGTAAATAAAGCTCCCTAAAGTATTTGTTTAATGTTTATCCAGTTCTGAATCCTTTCCTTGGCAAACAGTCTGTTCTCCCTGTGAAGTGAAAGAGCTGGGACTGCCTGCCAAGTGTTTGAAGACTTCAGAACAGCACATGGGAGATTGTATATCAAGGATGGAAGCAGTGTAAAAGCCTTCTCCCTGCATCCCGTGTCACAGGTGAAGGATGTTCCTGTTTAGCTGATGAAAAATAGTGGTTTCTGCATGCACTTTTATAAGTGTATCATGCATCTGTTCTTTTCTTGAAAGAAAAGCTTCCTGGGAACTGTCTGCAGGGTCCCCGCTGTTTTGCACCTTGACATCTTTTATTTCTGTATTACTATTATTATTATCATTTGTTCCTCATAAAGTCACTACTAAAGTGCTGGCTCTGAGATTTGAAGTCCTGATATCTTGGATGACAAAGTCTTGGTGGTTCTGAGCCAAGAGTCAGCAACTGGGATTTATTTAATAGAAGAAGTTCTTCTGCACTTTCCTAAGCAACAGAGGGAGACTGAATATTTGGATTTGAGGATAACTTGTTTTTAAAAACAAACAAACAAC
>VXAV01000397.1:103967-196911 GCA_013399715.1 Alectura lathami
AGCGACACCTGGAGGTCTCAGGGGCTGGTAATGAGAAAGTCTTTCACCTCCAGGTCAGTGGACCGAAGAGTGGTTTGGTGGTGTCCATGAGGGGAGTTGGTGGTCTCAGACCAGTTCTGGCTTTCAGCCAACTCTTTCGATGGCAAATTCAGCCTAGCAGAGGAGAAATGGCAAAGCCACAGAAATCAAATTTCTTGCCCAGCCTGCACACAGAGTGACTGGAGGGCAGGCCTAAGACCTGTCAGTCCCAGGTCATTGTGCACAGAGGCTGGTCTAGATCTCGGGCACCACAGCCCTTCTGAGAAGTTGCTTTTTATACAAACTGAGAGTGGATTTTATGTCACTTTTTTAATGGTAAGCTTCTATTTCTGTTGAGTCCTGTAAAGTTGGGTTCATGGCACCTAATTCTCAGTGTTGGTGAGCTGCTTCCATTGCCAAAGTTCCAGTTGTTTCTGTACGTGCAGTGTACATCCCACTGATGAGAGCACTGCATTTAATAGCTTTGCCATCTGTGACAATAAGGTACCTGGGATGTGAGCAGGGGTTGGCCAAGTACTTAAAAGTTTCCTCCTTCCCTCGCAAGCTGCTGTTTTTCCTGGCAGTGTGCTTGCAGCCAACGCCAGCTTTAAAAATGTACCGTGAACCATTTCCTAAAACCCCTTGAAGTCCCTCTGCAAACAGCAAGAAGATCCATTAGCAGTGGCAGTGCTCTTCAGCGTGCTCAGTGGTGTCTCCTTTTCCTTCCCTCTGCTCTTTCCCCCTCCTCAGTGCTCCTAATTAGGTCATTAATTCCTAAATCAGGCACGTCAAAGCATCCCCGCCATGAGGGAGAAGTGGGCTCAACACAGGGAACCACGACCAGTCCCTTCTCAGCTGACGTGTGTCAACATAGCAGCCCTCTGTGGAACCTCCAGGCTGAGGAATGGAAATCTAATGTTTGCCACTTGTTGAGAATACTTTTTTTTTCTGCATAAGCCACCTGCGTTTTATATATATATGCATATATTTTTTCCTGTTTTCGCTTTACTTTCCTCCGCCTGCTAACTTGCGAACCGCAATTATTTTAAGTGAGCCTTCTGCAGTGCATGGAGCGGGAGAGCTGCCCGCAGAGATGAGGCTGGGCCTGTGATTGGAGATGTGGAGCTGATAGCCCTCTTCTTGGCACTCAACCATTTCTTTTGACTTCAAAGCAAGAAACAAAAGATGTTTCAAGGACTTCTTTGGAAAATCACCATTAGATATGATGAGGCTTAGGGCCGTTTCCATGGTGATGGAGCCTTTTTACATTGTGATCATTGCTGCAAAATGGAAATGTTCTTTTGTCTCTGCAAGTCTGTTCACTTATTTATATATGTGTGTGTGTGTGTGTGTGTATTTCATTCAGCAACAAAAATAATAGAAGGAATTAGATATCATGGCAGGTTCCCTAAACTGAGTCACCTTCTCACCCTGGCAAGTTTTTCTTAATTCTTTAACCTCCTGCATCAAAGCACAAACTTCAGAAGGGTTTGATTTAAGTGAATATTGGTATTTAGGCCATCAGATTAACAGCCTTTTAACAGAGTGAACTAGCATGCAGTTGTCCCAGTAGACTGGGCACGTGATGAACAGCAAGTGATCTGTCGACCCAAAAGAGCAAATCAAACGTCTCCCTGTGACTGTGAGCGTCAGCTTTCCTGTCCTGCTGTGCTTGATGTCTTTGCATATGTTGCTTCATCCTTTTACTTTGCCACCACTGATCATAGGTGGCTGTGAAACTGATGATGTAATCAAAAGCCTAGGCTCACCCCAAAATGTATCATTTTCCAGGAGAGTAAATGTCTTCATTTAGACACAGGAGTGGCCATGTGGGAACACTGAAAATGGACCCTATCCTTCTGCTGGAAGGATCTGAATTTTCTTGATGATCAAATTATTGTTGGGCAGGGTAAAAGGGCAGCTGTGGGGTGCTGAAAAATATGGCCTGGAGTCTAAAGAGTATTCAGTTCCCATTTTTACGGTCATTGTTCTGCTTCCATTTAATGCCTGTGACCAGAAATTCAATAACCAAAGAGCCACAACCAAATGCCACATTGGGCAATTTAGAGAATCTGAGATAGCATTTGCGTCCACTTGTCCATCTTATACAGCTTGTTCTCACTCTTGCCCAGGTCATTACTGAGAACCCTCCGTGGGTGGAGCTGACCTCTGGTGTCCAGGGATCGATGCAGCTCAAGGGCAGGTCCTTACGGAGCTCTGCTCTGTGTGATGGACACGTCCATCCTGGAGACTTTGCACCCTCTCAGCATCACCATTCTTCCTCACCATCCGTAAATGTGCTCAACGGCCTTCCACTCATGATAGCGGCTGAGGAATCTGCCCATAAAAACAAAGGTTTATCTCATGCCAGTTTCCCATTTGTTGTTTTATTGTCGTTTCACTGCCAGTTAAACGGGGTTTTCTTCCACTCTCTCCTCACGCTCCTTTTGCTTGCATAAAACATGATGCTGTATTGTGAACAATGCAGGAATACATTACATAAATTTCTCTTTGATATCCAGCATGTTTCCTGCTGTAATGGAAGCGGAACAGAGCAACCTCTCCTCCCCAACATGTCAGATAACTCTCTATCCGCTCTCCATTAGGACAAATGTCTGCAAGCTTTTGAAGAGTTAAAGCATCATAAAGGAAAAAGAAAATGTTAAGGGTGCTCCAGCGGGTATCACTGGAAATAATTGGGTTGAATTACGTGAAGGGAAAATTCAGGCTAACTAACAGGAATAAAACAGCAAAGTCTGTTAGGCTGAGAAGTTGTCTCCAAAGCTATTAGCCTCAGGAATAGGCTCAAAGGAAGATGGTGTAAACTTTAAAGAGCAAAATGTATGATTTAGGGAGACAGTCTCTGAAGACAGTTGGTGAAAAATGTGTGGCTTTGAGTCACTTTAAGCTAGACTGAAATGAAGTACTGCAGACCATAATAGAGTAAAGAACACCTTGTTAGGCTGTGCAGAAGATGCTGACCTGCTGAAACTCTTCCACATTGACTCCTTGTGCCTTGATAATTCAGAGAATAGCTCCATGTGCGCCTGTACAATATATGTGCTTATACGCTGTGTGCTGCTAGATGAGGTGTGCCAAAGCAGGCTACGGATCCTGCTTGGTATGCAGTACAAACTGGGGGAAACGATGTATGTCACTGTCTCCCTGGACTGGTTGCTTATCCCTAGCTGGAAAGCACACACCCTGTCAAGTCGCTTGTCGGCAGAAACCTGAAGGCAAAATTCTGCTCTTTGACTTATGTTCCTTTGGTGCTCAATCCCACGCTGCTCTGGGCGATGGCAAGAAACAGCCTGTTAGATGTCACTGAGATATTCCCAAGCAGGTTGGCATCCCACATGGTCTAATCCACGCAGATTCAATGAGAGACTGGAAGAAAAATGCTCAAGTGCCACCCACACTTTCTGATTATGACTAGCAACTGAGATTGGAAATGCTACAGATACCTTTGGAAAGTGATCGGAACAAGATGCCTTCTTTCATTTAAAGGTTTCTGCTTTGATTCTTCTTGCTGCTTCTTTTTGATATAACATTAAACTGTATTTTTATGTTAAAAGCTTGCATTTTTTTTTTCTTAAAAGAAACTAGAAAACTAATTCTTCACCCCACACTATTAGACTTACTGACACTGTCTCTGCAGATTCAGTGCCTAATTCCTCATCTCCATCTGGTGCAGTTCCAGTTCACAGTTCTTACCTCCGTATCTTTGTCCTTCACTGCCAACCTCTCCTTATGTTTTTCTTAGATTTCTTATTCTGAAGACACTTCCAAAATCACAGCTGCAGTTCGAGACTGGAAAATGAGAAACAGGTTGGGGTCGTTCCGGATTGTGCATTGCTCATGACTCAGACCTGGCTGATGGGACGTAACTCTGCATTTCTCTCTAATCGTGTGGAATCCATGATTCTATTCCCAGCTATTCATATGAGTGAGTTACATCCAAGCTTTCTTTCTGGGGCTCTTGTGTCTGGATATTTTTGGCCTGTAACTGCATTCATTCATCTGTAGTGTCATGCATCTAAAGCTATTAGTATACACACTCTTTTGAATCTGGGACTCTCTGTCCCCTTTGCCATCATAAGCACTCAAAAATTCTTCCAGCTTACTGCTTTCATCTTCTCTCCTGGGTGCTTGCTGATCAGATCTTCTCAATGACATGCTAAGTTGTTTTACTGACGTTGATACATTACGCTGGACTCCATCAGCCTCGCAACCTTTGGGACCAGTCCTAGGAGTCAGGCAGCCAGACAGCTCAACTTGTCTCCATCAGTCAGGAAGTGAGACTTTATTGGCCAGAATGAGGGCTACAGGTGTACACCACTGTCACAGTTTTAAATAAACACTATCAGCTTGCCCAGTGCTAAGCAACTGTTTCTGAGAGCGTGTTGGTAAATGTGTTTATAAAGCATGAGAGTCCAATCCATCAGCCCTCAAAGAGCCTAATCAATATATTCCAATTTGATCTTAGAGAAGTTTCGCCTCTGGGAAGTTTAATTTATTTCAACTCATGACCATGAAAAAATGAACAGCCACGGCACTTTGACAAAATAGAAAAAGCGGATGATGTTGTATCCAGCACCTGTTCCATTTCAATTTTCCATTTTACCTGAACAAATCACCCCTACTACTTGAATGACCATGAAAACTGATCGAGCGATGGAGAGAGACTGCAGGCCAAAGGGGAGACTGAAGAATGAGATATGGGTAGGAAAGATGAGATGCAGGACTTCTAAGGTGCTTGGCTGTGTGAGTTTGCTGTGTGAAGAGAGTAGCCAAATGTATAGCTTAAAATAAAAGGTAAAATTGTTTGCAATTGCAGTTGCACAAGGCTGCTTATCTAGTGTCTGTGACTACACTAGTACACAGAACCCTTTCTTCTGCATTTATATGAGACTGTTCTTGCATATTCTTTTAACTTATTTAGTAGTTATGACCCTACTGCCCATTTCTCATGATCCCATATTTAGAAACCAACTCTAAATCCTCCTTTCAAATGTTAGTACGGTGGCTAAACAAGTGGCCATCTGGAGTTCTCCTGAGCCACATCCAAGTGCTGCAGTGTCTGAGCAAATTAGTTCAGGAACTGGGTAGCTGAGGGGCACCTCTCCAGGGAGCACACCTGAGTACTACAGCTGTGAATCCCACGCTTATGCCTCCCTACCTGAAGAAATGTTTTGGCAAGACAAGCTTTTCACATTTTTTATTCCAATGAGTTGACTGTCCTGTTAGCAGAAATACTAGGCGAAACCTTGCTCACATGACGGGGTATTTCAGGTAATCCAGTTTTTATTGACAGTCAGTCACCTCTGTTCTAGAGGTTAAGATCACAGGACTCTACTTCAATCAATGTACAAGACACTTCAAAACACATTTAACAAAAATATCATGTAAAATAAATGAAACATTTATTTCACCAACCCTCTAAGGAGTTAAGCCAAACAAGATACTCGACATACTTGTTATTTTTCAGTATGTTGTGGTTTTTTTTTTTTTTTTTTTCAACCCAGGCTGCTTTCTAGCAAGGATTTTTTTCAGAACAGTCCACAGGACTGTGTAAGAAAGGCATCTTTCTGCATTTCAGTCAAAATAGAGGCTGAAGAAGGAAAACAGGTGCCATCCCAATGCAAGAGATATTCTCTTGCTTTCCTAGGAATGAGTGCTATGTAAGGAACAACATTTTTTTTCTGGTCTTGCCCTATGCTGTCAGAAGGGATCGGGGGGAGGAGGCTCTGCTAATGGTAATTTGTGAAGAATTGAATCTAGTGTCCTCAGCAAATGCAAATCAGCTGTTTATACTGATGCCAGAAAATGTAAAATCAGAAATGAGTGTGTTGATTTTCTTTTCTCCAACTGCATTTCATCCTAATGCTTTCTGCTTTGATGCTTCCTCCCCAGTCTTATTTGATATAGCATCAGACCATCTTTTTTATGTCAAACATTTGCTTCAAAGCTTCTCATAGCCTGTGCTAGTTGTCAAAAGTTGGAAGCAACACGTTTTAAGCATTCAGCAAGCATTCTTCTGAAAAGAAAACCACTATTTCTAATGAGCATTTGAGAGTGCGGTGCATTGCAGAAACTGTTTTCTAAGATCTGTCACAAATGATTTACTTTTATTAGTTTTAATGGCCCTTAGCTACAGGCATGGAATATAAGTGAAAATTAAGATATTCTTCACAAGTCAAAAATAGATTTAAATCAGAGATGGTGGGCATTTCCCTCCCCTAAATGATCCCCACTTTATTTTTGTTTCTGAATAGACAGCCCTGCTCCAAGGAAATGACTTCACGGTATTATGGCAGATGCACACTCTTCTACCAAGCATGAGCTCTGCTGGCATCAGAGGCCCTTCTCCTAGTTGTGCACAGCACTGCTCATCAACAGCACTTGTCTCATTCCCTTTGAAATGACTTACATGTCCCTTACCAGGATTTGGCCGTTGACAGAACATATTAAGATGTTTCTACTCAGAACCATAGGCTTGTCTTTTCTGCTACTGAACTAAGAACTCACTTGGAACCAACGATTATGAATTCCCATTCATAATCTCTCTGTCTCTTTTCATTTCTCCCTGTTGCTCACAAACTCTGTCTCAGAAAAAAGCATGTTCTTCCTGTTTGCATTCTGGCCGTGTTGTTCTTTATAGATTTTTTTTTTATTACTGTTTTTTAGAATGTGCTTCTATAATGTCTCATTTTGTCGTGACTCCCTGCATGAGCAAGGCTCTGCCAGGCTGGTTGCAAATATGAGCAAAACTCAGAGGAAAAGTGGTTCTGCAAGAGCATCTCTCCCTTCCATTCCAGAACCCCTACTTCATTTCCATAAGATTAACACATTACCCCTGTTCCACAATAGCTTTTTATGTCATTTGCAACCCATGAGAGTGGATTAGGGGCCTGCATTTCCTAGTACACCTCTGTATAAAATACTAGTGACTTACTATGGTTGTCAGTGCATGCAATTCTTTCTATGGCTTCAGCAATAGAGAATCTCGCTGTTTTATTCCTAGCAGTTCCAGACTGAAGCCTTCCTAAAAACCCTCAATGATCAGCTTCATCTCTTTTCCTAACCTTTAGCAGTTTTAGATCTCTCCTCTGGATGAGGTACAGTTCCTTGCAGAAAAGATACCTGTGGTATCTAAGGAAAGCCACCAAAGACACTTGATGCCAGAAGCTCTGCCTAATAAGTCTTTGGACACAATTTCCAAGCTAAAAGCATCAATGTTTTTCCCCTTAGGTCCGGAACTCCACTCTCCATCTGGAATGTGCTCATTGAACTTGGCTTATTTCATCATCCTCAGTAATTAAGCTTTTACAGCTAGAACCTAATTGATAACTATGTTGTTGATTAAAAAGACAGACTGTCTCCAACTCTGCCCACAACTTTATCAGCCAATGTACTAAGACAACAACCACTTGTTTTCATTGGGGAAGTAAGCATTTGGGATCTGAAGACATGGAAGTGGCCAGATACTGTTACCCCAATGAACAAGCAGACCAATTTCGCCAAGGCAGGGTAATTACTCTGGATTTACATCAGCAGGCTTGGGAACACAGTTTGGTCAAGATTGCAGATCAGTGGAATAAAACTGAACTGATTTAGCGGGGTTTCTCCTGAGTGCAGCCACAATTTAATGGTCACCTGTAATTAGTCAATCCATTTACTACTTTAATAAATGCTTTGCAGCCTTTATAAAAGTCCATTAAATGTATCAAATCCCTTCCTCCTTCCCTCCACACGCGTGCAATTTTCTTGGTGAGTGAGAAGGTGGAACCAAATCAAGAGGGGAAAGGAGGAATGTTACATGAAGAGGGCATGCTTTCACCTGCCACTCAGATTCTCATGTTTGAATGAGTAAGATGTACTAGGTACTGATGTTTTAAATGCAGCAGATTCTGCCTCCATAAGGGGAAGCCAGGTCTTACCCTTCTTCTGTAGTTACCAGGTTCAGTGAAGCTGCGCTAGCTTGATCTCATGGAGCACGCAGTTCTGTCTTTGACTGGAAATACAGCTAAAGAATGGTGCCACAGAAGAGGGATAACAGGATCTTTTCATGAAGAAAGTTCTGAATTAGATCAACGGATACAGGGTTCCAGAGATGAGTGACTCCTAGATCCTGGAGAACACCTAACAGCACAGGACAGTTATATACTATTCTCTTCCGACCTCTGTGCAAATTCTCCAGCTTCCAGCTCTCCATATTGCTAAAGATCTGCTACTAAAACACATGAATGGTGGCTCTGCCAAATCGTGCAGTCATACATCACTCTGTATTTCTGGAAGCTCGATGGCCAAACTCAATTTGAAAGCTCTTTTGAAAACCCAAGCAATATTTATCTACAAACAAATTTGCATCTCAGCTCCATTTTGCCCAGGAAACACTGAATCTGGGCACTGGGAAGAGCTGGATAAAGCAAGCCAGAGTAGCCCATGGACCACCCACCATTCTCTGATGGAGTGGAGCAGCATGGGGCAGGGCACCTATACTCCAGTAACACCAGTTCCTCTCTGGTTTAACTGGGCAATGAGCTGGCAGCTCTTCTGGAGCTGTGATGCAACACATGGGTGCACAACGCGATCTGCTCTCAACTCTGTGGTTTGACAAACATCCACATCATAACGGAGCAATGCTTAATCTGCCACTTGCATAAATCTCCTAAATCCTACCTTAATCCAAACTGTATGCTTAGAGTACACTGGATTCATTGACTTGCTTGCTTTCTCTATTTAAATACACAGAAAAGACAGATAGGCGGCCAGCAGGCAGAATCTCAAGTGGAGGGTTGGAAATGCAGCTTAGCCTGGGTTTGGAACTGTTCATTTAAATGTTGAACACAGGCAGCAAACGATGCCATGTCCACTGGGATTCTGTTCACAACAGGGGGGTCATGTCCCCAGCTCCTGCCTACAGCATCGAAGTCTTCCTCTCTTTTTGCCTTGCCCAAAGGAAGTCAGAACAGGGAGATGACAGGAGAGTAATACAACAAACTATAACACATTGTGTAATTGAAATGGACCATAATCACTAATATTAAAGACAGTGAATCATTCTAATTGAGCCATGCTCAGCAAACAATGAAAAATTATGTGCCAGAAAAGCTAATGCTGGTTTTAAAATGAACAGAAATGAGACGAAATGGAACCTCACTCTTTATTCATGAAGGTCAATTTAACGTGATTATTTTTTTCCTGGCATCACAGCTTCATGATTACTGTTGTATACCTCAGCGCTATTTTCTAACCTAATAACAGTAAAAAATAACCAGCTGGTGATGATTCTGTTTAAAGCAGAGACTAAATGCTCGCAAAAACCTGCCACTGAACAGTTGCACATGCTAATCAGACACAGCTCTGCCAGATTCCCAGTAGAGTCCATATTTTGCAAATTTCAACTGGTTGACTACATTGAGAAATTAGATTATGCCTCGGACATTCAAAACTCGGAGTGATCTGCGTTCCTTCATTCCTCCTGGGCGTAATCAAACCGTCTGTAGATCCAGCCAGGAGCTTTTAATTCATCCCACTCCATATCTTCCCATAATGTTTACCACCGTGCCGTACAACTGCTTTAGGGACTTGAAGTTGCAGGGGAGGCGAGGGGGCCTGATTCTCTCTAGGCTTGTTCTCACTTTGTTGGGGAACAACAGCTTCGAGTTCAGTGTGGTTAGTCCTGGTGCTAGCCAGGGAGAGCTGGGGAAGGATCCGTGCCCCAGCAGAGTGACACTGAAGGAAGACTCTGCTGATGACACTGGGAGGGAAGATGACACTCCCAATAACTGATAATTGCTAGGCTTGCCAATGATCAGGAGGGGGCAGGAGGGGGAAAAAAAGTTAATTAAACAAAAATGCCCAAACATTTCTCTCTGCTCAGAGGAAAGTGTTGTTTATACTGGAACAAAGCAGTGCCTTTTGTTTTGTTTGTTTCCCAGCTGTCTGTAGATCTTAGCAGCAACGTTGCTGAGGTTTATGCTGTACAGATTTTTTAATATATAATTAAATACTTTTTTAAAACTTACCTCATTTTTTAAATTTTGCTAAGATCCCAGAGAGACAAATTAGTAAAGAGGCAGAGCTTTGCCAGGGAGCCTTCATTAGATCAGCACTAATAACTTCTTTCAGCAGCCGTGGATAGCTTCTGACATCACAGCTCAAGCTTGTCCGAAAGCTAATTATTTTCCCTGTTATAAAACAAAGGTTCTGTATCAAAGGCCCATAATGTGACACAGCACACGCTCCAGATGCACTGATTTGCAAAATAAATCAACTGTGTCAGGGTGGAATTTGGGGGAGAAATTACAACAAATTGCAATTATACTTGCAGCGGTACACCATTTAAGCACAATTTGTTAAATGCAATACATCGTGTTTATCTTTTTCCAGGTTACTTATGGGGGAATAGAGGAGGAAAAATACTTAGCCATCAAAAAGAGAAAAATCTTCTTCTCCTCCCTTTTACCCTCATACAGCTCCTTCCAGCCTACAGATGCTATCATGGCAGGCTTTATAAAAATTTTAAATGTTGTCACAGGAAGGCAGACTAAACTAGCAGAAGCAAACGGTTGGAGCCCATCCCTGGCAGAACAAATGAAGAGGTGTGTTTAATGACAGGAAGCATCCAATGCCCCTCTGGTTTTGTTGTCTTGTTTAGACTGCTGTCGAACTGTAACACCGAATTATACAGCAGTGAGAGACTTGTTTTGCTTGTGTTCCTCCTCCAGGGGAGATTTTCTTTCCTTATTCCCTTTTCCTTTCCTACAAGTCTCCCACTGACCCACAGACCGACAGGTCCCATGGACCTCGGGTGCTTCCGGAGGGCACCTCATGTGCAAGGCGCCCACAGCCACAGCAGCAGCGCCAGCACTGGCCTCACCACGCTGCCCATCTCCACCTCCTTGTGACAGCACTTTCTATTTTTTTTACACTTTTCCCATCGTGTCCTTGATTTATTTTCTCAGTTCCTTCCGCTTTTATCTCCTCCAGTCTGTGTGTTTCCAGCCTCTAATTTCTGCCACATTTCCTGTTTGAACTTCTCCTGTTCAATCTCCTCTCCCACCTTAATGTTGTCTGTTTACTTTACTCTTTGCAAACACTTTTTGTTTCATTTCTAGGGCTTGTTTCCCCTAGATTTGTGTCTCCTGTGTGTAGATACACACATACATATCCATCCATATATATATACATAAATCTTGAAGTCTTAGCCCTTTGTGTTTCAAAGCCAGCCTGCGCCTGGAGTCAGTTTGTTATTCCAGTCTCATTCACATTATTGAGTTATTTTCTTTGCTGCTATCAGTCTCTAAATACAAGCCAGTAAAGATACAGCAATGATTTTTGACAACCTGACCTTTCTCGGCTTTCTTACACTTGTTTAATTAGGTACTGCATGCAGCTGTGACTTGATCTTTACAGTTTTCCAACCTCCCCACCCCCTAGCTGGAGGAGGGGGGAATAAAAAAGAGAAAGATGTTGTCGAAAGAAGGTCATTTGTGACAGATCTGCCAGTTATTCTGGGCGTTGGAAGGCCAGCAGGTTCGGCAGGAATGGCAGGCCGTGCTGTCTGTATTTTGCTTAACAAGTTAGAGAAAACTTTTGGCAGGGGGAGGGAGGGAAATAGGGGATTTATGGGTTTGATGAGGGCCTGCAGTGATTTCACCATCAGGCATCCAGTTTCAACCCAAATCTCACAAGCAGGAAAGGCAGCAGGGTACAGATCTGCCTTTCAAGGCCTTTGCAAGTTGGGTTCCCCAGAGGAGACAGGTGGGCAGGACAGGTCCCCAGCAGATCCCCAGGTATGGGAAATTACCTGGTGCCAACTTCAAGAGGAGACTGCAGGCAATCATTGCTGCAGAATATTCATTTTTGTATCCCAGATGGAATGCATTAGGCTGGGCAGTATATAAGTTTGTGCCCAGTAAAACCAAACGTGTTTTTCGGTTGCTAGTGGATCATGCAGCTATTGGGGCTTTCAGCAGGCATATGCTCATCTCCCAAACCCCTCAGGGCACTGTGGGGTGAATCCACACCCTGTCAACAGGTCCCAGCCATGATAGCCAAAAGCCAAAGCAGCTGTCTGCCCACAGGTGGTACCCCACACCTGGTTTGGTACCCCACAGCTGGTTTGGCAGATGAGGAGGAGGGGAGAGAATGCTGCTGGTCCCCTTGCCAGCCAGAACCTGCACATTCACACGCACCCCAAATCCCTCTGCATCTGCCAGAAAAGTTGCACTCCGTGGCCATGTGGTATGTGCAGGCTGCTTCCCATCTTCCAGTGAGCTTATTTACGGGTTTATTGTTTATAAAGTTTGTATTTCAACAGTGGTGTTGGTAGGTTTACCCATTTTGATCTGCATGCTGTCTCAGTCTGCTGAAGTACACACTCAAAGCCCATGGAGGACAACTGGAGTCCTTCAGCTTTGCTATGCCCTCCAGTACAGTTCCTCCTGTCCTGACACAGGCAGATCTCCCACTGTCTTCCAGGTGCATTCATTACTTGTATTTTGGTATGGATATTATTTAAGCAAAAGGACATGACAAACTGCCTAGTAACGCTGATTAATGGGTGCCCCTGGGGAATAGTGAGGCATGAGATGAAGTTAAATACCTCCAATGTGCATTACTCAACACTGCCACACCACCTGAAGTGTCTCATTGTGCCTAAAAAATGAATTTCCTTTTAAAAAGGAACATTTTTAATGTTTCACATTAATTTTCTCAAAAGTCCTTACTCTGTGAAAAATATTCCTTATGGAAAGCCAGCTCTCCCCACCTCTCCCATCACCACCTCCCACCAAGCCTTGCCCTACAGGTGTCCAGCGTATCTTTGACAAGGTGAAATAGCTCGGTGCATGTACTGATAACTTGCCTGCCTACCCTGATTTACGCAGCACATATATGTGAAGTAGCTTTGAAAGCCGAGGAATTTCTCATGTGATGCAAAGCTAATGCTTCTCACTGTGCAGACCACCGTACAGAATGGTCCTAAGCTCTCAAGCAGCATCCTCAACTGTCCCAAAACACCACAGACATCAATTAATGCCAGCAGAAGCTCTGACCATCCAGAGTTCTCTTTGGTGCTAATGACACTATTTGTTTGCCAAGCCAGTCCGTGTGGTCACAAAATCTGCACTGAATTTGCAGTGAGTATGCATGCATAAGTGGGCAGCTCCCAGTGTCCTTGGGCTTCACAGGAGCTCGTAGCAGAAGGACTTCTTTCCAGTTTTTCTCCAGTGGCTGGAGAGGCTGGCTGCAATGCGATTATGCAAATGTTTTAAGTTATGCATGTACTTTTCCCAGATATAGCAGGGAATTTAAGTCTGTGTACTAAAAAAATCTTCCTGATGCTTAGTTAAACATACATGTATGACTAGTAGGCCACAGTTCTTTTCCTTCTGATTTTATTTTTATTAAAATTTATGGATACTAAAGATCAGACATTTAATACATGGATATAAACCTGCATTCTCTGATTGTATTCAGAACAGATAGTAGATACTATTATCACACAGTTCATTCTTCCAACAAAAAGTTCCATGCAGAGATAAGAAACACTTGGTCATTCATCACACACTGGTCCTCAGTAGACCACACAGATAAATACAAAAAACAACATTTTCTGTAAGAAAAACCTCTTCCTTAAAATATGTTCACCTAAAATATTAACACACATGACATAATAAAGACTGATAGTAAAGACTGAGTCATAATAAAGACTGGATACTGAAGTATCCACCTAAAAAAATAAGGGGTTGAGTTATAGGAACACTAGCAACATCCTCTGACTGTAGGAGGAAGCACTGCGAGCTGAGGGGTCTGATACCTGATGCTCAGCGTTGAGATGGCTGGTATTTGGCTCCTGGAGTCACAGAAATAACTTTGTGCCAGATCAGTCCAGGGACACACAGTCTTTTAGACTGAAAATTGGAATTCATTCACCCAAAATTTGTGGAGTTTCTTTAGTTTAAACTTGATGCTATAAAAGAATGGTGCTTCATTTGTTTTCTGTGACTTGCTTTTTAACCTCTGTCAGCTTGTTGGAAAAAAAAAAAAAAAAAAGTATTTAAATAATCATCATTCAGTGGCAGAGACCACAGTGCAGGTGTGAATTCTGCACAGGCACAGTGAGCCTTCGGAGAGGAGATTGCCCTTCTCCAGCAATGCCCTTGGGCAGGCTGCGAACTGCTGCAGATAACCAAGTCCCCAGCCTCATCCAAAGGCTAATAGCTGCGTGATGAATTTCAAGGCAGAACAAATTTCGACAGTCCCATGTTGAGAAACTGGAATTTGCACTGCAAATTGTGGTGCAGGTGTGAGGGGTGCTCGCATGCAGGTGGTGGGAATGGCTCACTGGCAGCTGTCAATTCTCCCAGAGGTGAGGTGAGCTTCAACGTGACTTCACAGCAGCTTGAGCTGTCCTTGGGTTAGAGGATGGGATTGCTGTGTTTCCTTATGCCCTGAGTCCCACGCGGTGCTTTCCTCCTTCGGATTTGATTTACAGAGTCCTCAAGATTCTCTATTTTATTCTAGGGCAGGAAGACTTCTGAAAAGCCTATGCTTAGGGTCTAACCATCCACTTTGTTTGCTCAGCCTGAAGTCAGCCTTGTAGCTGAGTGGAAGCTTCCCAGGGTACTGAATGGACAACTCACCTGGGCCAATGAGGATGCTCCAGTAGGGTCTGATTGTTGCTCATCTTGGAGAAAGGGCAAAAAAAACATTGGATCTTGCTTTACTTCTGCAAACACTGTGGATCCATAGCTCAGCACAGCCTTGTTAAATCAAATATAAGAACACAAACTCCACCGTCCAACAAGAAATACTATGGACCTTAAAATTCTGGAAGCTGGGCTGCGTGGCTGCAGGCATTACTGAAGGTTTTAAATGAATCATTTATAAGAGCACAGCGGCAGACCTTTCTTATAATTGGCCGGAGGAGAGGGCTTCAAACATGGGGAAGTGCAGGTACAAGGCCTTTGTATATTATTCTCCAAGTCCAGGCTGACATAAACACTCCAAACCTGAACAAACTCTTTCCAAAGTTTTGAGATGTGCATGAGATGTGTGCAGACTGTGAAGGACTGGTTTAGTAACGGAGCAGTAAAAAGTGCTGTTGGGTGAATGCTCCAAGCAGGTCTTCAAGGTCTGCAGACACTGAAGCCACATATCTGCAAATGATTGAGTTACTCAAGTAATTATTAAATTGGATACCAGTCAAATCTGCTCTGCTCTTTATTATACACAATGATTCACCATTTATAGGGCCATAAATCCACTTGAAAGAGGTGTAGCAAACCCAGGCTGGGGACATAGTGCAAAAGTCTGGAAGTGAAGCTGAAGCTCCAGAGACTGGCTCCTGTCCAGGGGTGAGGAGGGAAGCCCTCTGACCTGGAGACGGCAGCGGGTGATTTACAGCCTGCACTGCAGCCTGTCCTGCTGCTCTGCCAGGCTGGGCTGAGAGGCAGATCTACAGAGAGATAAGGGCTTTGCCATGTGCCAGAGGTCTGGCTGTTCCTTTTCGTGTTGCTCTCTTATCCACTAGCTCTCAGCCATCTTATCTGACTACCCATCCACCAAGCCAGCTGTCCATCTGACGATGTATTTTAATTCCTTAAAGCCGTTCTTTAGCAAGGATTCACTTGAGCAGTTGTTTGTTTGGTTTGCCTTCTGGGAAATGGTTTAAATTACAATGCTTTGATCACCTATTTTCCCTCTGCATGCACAGACAAGAAAAATAAAAACAGTTCCACTGAAAACAGGGCCTATTTTGCAAACAATCCAGTTTTTGGAAGAAAAAAAATACAGTGGGGAAAAATGCTTCATTGCAAACAATTTGGACACCCTCTTGTTTTCTCCTGCTCTTGTTCCCTTGGCAGCGGGTAGAAGTAGCTTTTACAGAATTGCCGTCCAACTCTCAGAGGCACCAGTGGGGTTTGTTAGACTCATGAGTCTCACAGGGCAGATCCTGTCCAGGGAAAACATCTTGCTGCTGTAGTTATTTTGTGATAAAGTATTCACCTCCACAAACACCTTTTCTTGTTCTTGCAGAAGCCTAAATGAAATGCTTTGGTTGTTTTGAGGCCTGGATTGGTCAGATACCAGTCAGCCAGAAACAAAGAAGCAAAGTTCCTTCACAGCTGCTAATGCTCATGCACCTACTCAATTTCTCAGTAAACCGTCCTGTAATCTTTATCCAGTTCTCGATGTTCTTTCTGGACTCAAGCTCTGCCACTTGCACTAACGTTCTCCTATTTTTTGAAGAGCTCCATCTATCAGGAGGAAAGGAAAACGCATATTTTCTTTGCTGCTACACATCTCTGAGCAAGACAGTAGACGAAAAACTCACCATGACTTACTGTATCCTTCTACTTGTGAAAGTCCTTGTTTTTCCATCTGTCACTGACAAGGACTCAGATTTACAAAACTGTTGAAAAAAAGAATTGGGCGATTTTTTCCCAATCAGAATGTGAAAAGCATTAGTGAGTCTGCAAACTTGGATGAAATTCAGTTTCATTTTGCACTGTGAACTTGAAAACCTCAGTTTGGCTGAGAAAATATGTTAGAATGAAAAAGCAGATGCTGCTTTCCAGGTCTGTCATTCACTTTTTACACATATTGCACAATAATCACTAAAACACAGCTTTCTCAGGTGTTAAAACATCTGGGATTTGACATCTCTCTTAACCCAGATCACTAGGAATTCAGAATTGACTCACCAAGATGCACAGAACAGAGCAGGTAACTTAGCTGAATGTCCGCATTTCACCAGCTTTAACTCACAGATCCAAGCTGTCAGCAAGCATCTCTTTTGTGAGCAAGCCGGCATTTTTCAGGAACATACCACAGAACAGACTGAATATCCAAACAAACTGTGGTTGCACGCTTCTCTGTGGCGGTGTAGGGTGAATCAGTGTGGGCAATTAAATCTTGGCACTCACCAGTGCTCGTCTGTACCAGCTGTGCCTGTGAGCCAAACAAAAGCTGCCCCAAAGTGTGACCCATGGGAGCGTGTCTCTGAGACACATGGTGTGGTCTAGCACTGGGGAGGGGGCTTTTACAAAGTTCATTTTACTGTAGCTGTTCCAAGATACTTGCCAAATCTTTCCAGGAAACGCTGGGTTTTGATGCTCACAGCAGATCTGAAGGGATATTGCAGCAAATATTACCCTGAATGCAGACCTTGCCCATCTCTTCCATCTCCTCCCTGTATTCACTTAAAATATTGCCAGCACTGTTGCAGCTCACTCAGGGATATTGTGCAAAATAAGGATTAGTCTTTAAAAATAAGTAATTCACTGGTCACTGATTGTGTGTTAATTAGTATCTTTCTGTCCCTGCTTTAAGAAAAATGGTCCACAGATGGCTTCAGCCTGAGAAAAAAATGCAGTTTTTGTTCTAGCAATCCTGTTTGTTTCCTGCCACCACCCCTCCAGCTACCCTCTAATTGAACAAAGTGGACTTAATTTGAATTAAACTGTCAAAAATCTTCCACTTAAATTGATTTATCAGCCTTCTTGGCTGAAATGGATTCATTTTTTCACAATGTATATGAAGTGTGTGTTGATGGATTACATTTCACATGATGGAAACATTTTTTATGCGCCTTCATTAGATTCAGCTCAGGTATGCAGAGGAAAAGGTGGGAGAGAGCAGAGAGGAGGGAGGAGAATGAGTGTGCAAGAGCATGGGAGGGAGGGAGCGTGTGAGAGAGAGCTCCAGCCTGAGCGTGATGAAAACTCTTCCACTGGCTTTGTGCGTGCAGAGCCAGTGCAACGTTCAGTTGCCCCACACACCTCCAGGTGTCCTTGGTGGCACTTCCAGCAGATGCTGAGCAGAAATCCTCAGCCTTCTCCATGGTCTTCCAGCCCTCCTTCCAGAATCCTTCTCTTTTCCCATGTATCGATTTAGAAGCTCCCCACTGCTGTAGCTGTGGGCCTGTGTGTGATTCCATCCACACTGACTTTTTGGGCTTTCTGAGGCTCCAGCCATGCCATGGGAAGGGCTGTTGTCCCAGCTGCTTGCTGTTCTACCCAGTGGAGTGTACTGGAGCTGAGCTGCTCACATGAACACTCTGTGACTGGGTTCAGCCTATCCAGATAGCCAGTTTAGATTAGGTAAAATGATTTCTTTGTAATTCAAGAAATAAAGAGAAGATTCTTGTTAACCTGGAAGGTGATAGGGACACTCCCGAGCTGTCTGAGCTGAAGAACATCTCACAGGGTCCATGACCAGCAGCATAGGGTGGGCTGGGAGGTCATTCCCCTTTCATTTGGCTCAGGTCTGTTTGGAGAAACACAATCCTGTGCCTTCAGAAGGAGAAAGGCACTTGACAAACAAGTGGCAGTCTGCTGGGCTGGCGCAGCTGCACCAGCAGCCCACTGTGGCTGTCTGTCTGTGCCCCTGGGACAGGCAAATCAAAGCTGTCTCCGGCAAGATGCCTTTCAATTGGAGGCTAATACAGGAGGGTATTAGAGAGAGAAAAATCAAAAGCTTCAGCCAGCTTCGCTAAAAGCCTTTCAATTATAAAAGATTGTTATTGTCTTTATTTCTGTTCTTTTCCTGACCTAGAGTGTGTTTAATGCAGTGGGAACCATTTGACAAACTCAATTAATTTCCACTTAGAATAAGGTATTTAATCTGAAGAGTTTCAGATGAACTGGGGCAGGTGCAGTTTGACTCTCTGATTGATTGAATTAAACTTCTATTCATTTCCAGTCTTACCAGATCCAAATTTTTTTCAACAGTTTCTGTCTTCTGTTCCTGCTCTGACATTTTCTTTCCCTCCTCCTGGACAAAAGAATGGCCTCTAAAGGGGTATCTTTTTCTGAAAATGGTAGAAATAAACGTCACAGGCAGAAAATACTAGAGTGAAGATGCCTGGTGTGGAGAAGTGGGCAAATGACAGGGAGACTGTTTCTTGAAAGCCTTCTGATCATGGGAAGTGAGGGATATCTGTCCAGTGAACTGAGGCTAGCAAGGATGGATTTTTCTGAACGATTTAGCGCATGAAGTGCTGAGCACAAAGTCCTTTTGCAGATAACAAACCACTGAAAACAAGACCTGTAGTTCTGCTGAAAATCCATCTCCATTGGCCTCATGCAAACTTGATCGAAGTCATTGGGAATGTTTCCCATGGTTTCAAGGGGCTTTGGAAAGGTCTTACGTCAGCAGATGTGTGATTTCTTGTTGTGAAACCTGCCTGCAGAAAATCAGAGAGCTCTGATGACTGCAGCAGTAACGTTCAGTCCTGTGCCTGGAACCCACATCTTTTCAGTTGAAGGTTGCCACAAGGAGATGCCAAAAGTTTGCTCCGTTTACACCCCCTCCCTCATACTCTTGCACCAGCAAGAATATGAATCAAGCCCTGAAGAGAGCTGTCAGTGAGGGATGATTTTCCTGTGATTATTGCCTGGGTGAGAGATTATGCCTTGTTTTTTTGCAAACTGCCTTATTTGCAGAGCAGAACACATTGGGCTCATGTCCAATTGATACATTCCTCTTCAAACAGCAGATCCAACTACAGAGTGAGATGCAAATTTAATTATTCCACATGTAGGAAACAGAAACGGAATCTCATTGTTAAATTTGTTCTCCTACGTTGGAAAGATAAAAAACAACAAAAAAAAAGATGCTGAAGTGGCCTGTGTGAGCAGAATACATTTCAGTCCCCAAGGCTGAAGAGAAATGAACTCTGTTCCTGCTGCTGAAGCTTCAATGGATGGAATTTTTTTTTTTTTTCTCTTCCATATCCAGCATTATGATGAGCTGCTGAAACTTCTTCCTCATATGCATGCATATGCACAATTCCCTGATCATTTTCAGGGAGTGTTTTGGGACCATTTTTCTTCCCTTTGAAAGGGGTCTGCTGGGACCGGAATGAAGCTGGTTGGACCTTGGATAAGGGGACATCTAGATCACAGCAGAGACAAATATTTTCACGTAAAGGATTTGTTACACTTGGCTTAGCTCAGTTAAAGCTGCTTTGGGCGCTGCTGTAATCTAACATCTCTGCTTGCTGCTGTCCTTTGCAATGGGGTGGGAGAGCTCTCCCAAGGTCCCTTTGCTCTGCTGATGCCTACAGACTGGGAGAGAAAGGCACATCTTTGTAAGCTTTTGCTCTCTTCTTTGTCTCTCTCTCTCTGTGCTGCACATTTCTTCATGCTCCACTTTGGTAGTCTGGTTGTAATGGAGCACAGACATACTATGGATGTTACAAATGGAGAGGAGGTTCATGGTATGAAGCACCACCCTTTTTATTACTGAGTGGGTTGCTCACCCTGGGTTCATGTGTTTATTTGGGCAGAAGTGGCTCCAAGGACTACTTTGAGGACAAGTTGCTCCACCCACCCACCCACCCACCCATCCATCCATCCATCCATCCATCCATCCATCCATCTCAATAGCATCTGTTTCCAGGAGCTGGTGATCCACAGAGCACAGAATGCAGAAGGTCCCAAGCATCATCTGCTGGAAGAAGTGATGTGATTTCAGGGCAGCCCACGCTCAGAGTTTGGTCTGCTTACAAAAAGGGCAGTCTTGTGCCAGTCTGTGCTTCAGGTCTGTCTCCTTGAACTTGCAGTTCTGGGACTGTAGCTCTTGTCTCACGGACAGTTTGCCTCAGCTGTGAGCAGCACTGGAAATCTCCCATTGCCAAGCTGAACATAACTGATGAGTCCTGTCCCAGCAGGCAGCAGCAGGCTCAGTGCCACACAGGCTCACCTGCGCCAGACCAACTGCTGCCCCAGAGCCACTGTCACGCTCTGCCCAGTGATGGATCAGCCATGCCAGTCCCATTCATTATAGCTCCTATCTTATGATAGCAGGAATAGATCCCGTACACTGTCACCTGCAGGAAAACTCCATCTTTTATCACCCAGTGCATCCCTCATAGCCATAAGCTATTCAGTAACATCAACGCTGTATATGGATGGGAAAAATGCCCATGAAAGAAGCCTGTGTAATGGATTACATATCACCCCACAAAGCAGAGGCACTCCTGAGTGGCAGGTGTTTGGTGGTTTTTAAACACGGCTCGTTTCTGTGAAGTGGTTTGCAGCATAACCCCCAGATAAATGCACAGGTGAGGGGGTGAAGAGCTGCAACACAAGGGCAGCCAGAGGCTAGAATTTTTTAATTAGCTTTTACACTGGAGAAAGTGTTTGTATGGCCACACTTTTGGCTCAGGGGTATCCTTAACCCAGCCTTGCATAGCTTGAGCCTGCTTACTGCTAAAAAGTAAGTTTTTAAAATTTTTAAAAAGTTAGTCTAACAGGGGGAATAGACGTTATGTCACAGCTAAAAGTACATCATTTTCTAGCAGACTCTTTCTGTGTTTACCATATTAAATGATCAACACATTTGCACTGTATCAAACTGTGCAGATGTAGCGTTAAAAGGTCAACTGCTAACCTGCTGAAGCAAAAAGATTCCGCATCTCTCTTTAAGATGATACTCAGTTCTGAACGGGTCCCTCTGGTACTCCTATAATGACATTAATGCTCCAAGTGGCCATATAGCAGCCCTCATTTGCAGAGCGTGGAACCTCTTCATTAAGGCTCAGACTCCCACTGTGAAGATGGGAGCTGACTTTCTTATGGCACTTGAGCAACTGGGGAAACTGAGCCGTATGGAGATTGAACTCCTTCAGTAAGAAAAGTCACTCACAATTTCCTTAGTCTCAGCCTCTTGTTCCAAAATTCAGTCAGGTTTCCTCATGGTATTTTGTGGGATTCAACCTTCAAAAATCACAGAACTGGGGGACTTTAGAGAACCTGATTCTGTTCCAGCTGAATTGTTAATCTGTATGGTCAGTAATTCTACGACAAATAAAATGACAATACCTTTTGATGCAGTAATATTTGAAGGAGTAGGAAAATCAGAGGCAATGAAAGAGCAAAGCATTGCTCACGTCTTGTATTCATGTAATATTGGCTGGCCTGCCATTGGGAGTAGCTTATAATATAAGAGCTGTATTATTACTTAGCCCTTTTGAGACAGATAAGAACTAATCTCTCTTGAACCTCTCTGCCAGACCTGATCCTTAGCGCCTGGAGGTCCATGCATTTGTTTATGTTTTAGTTCAGCAAGGGATTTAAGGCTCTGTTTATCTTTAAGTCTCATAGTAGATGTACTAACTTTCAGGCATTTTTCATTGAAGAATGAGTCCTTCAGTGAGTCAAAGCCTTGTTGCATCCCTGTAGCAGATGGGAGAGGGTGGAAGCCTGGCCCCACCTGCCCAACTTGCTAATGGAAGCAGCTGAGCCAGAATACAGATGTTGCCATGCTTACCTTTATTTCACAGAGGAAACCAGGAGGAGAAGGAGGTTTGAGATTTAGAGCATATCTATACTCACAAGACTATGCAAATTACTTATTACTCTGGCATCAAGCCTGTGCTTGGAGGTACAATATAGGTTAATTAAAGACACAAGAGAGTAGGTGGAAGTTGCACAGATTGGATGAAGCAATCGTGGTGTGGCAAATGCTGAGGAAAGAAGTCCCAAGTTGATTTCTGGAGAGAAAATTGACACCACAAACCAGCTTTGCCTTTTTCTTTCAGAGAGGAAAAGAACAGCATCAAAGTACTGAGCAGAGCAAGCTGATTGGGGGGAAGGTGTCCCTGCCTGTGGCAGGGTGGCTGGGGCTGCTCTCTAAAGGTCCCTTCCAACCCAAACCATCCTGTGAGTCCATGATTCTGTGAAAGTGGGATGATCACTGTTGATGCTGGTTGTTCCCACAACTTCAGTAACATGGGAAAACAGAGACAATTTTGTGTGTGTGCTTTCCTAAATATTATGTTTCCCTATTCAGGTGTGCAGAGGGTGTTACTGAGCCCTAGAGGGCAAATGTCTCACTCTCCACTGTGGCAGGTTTTCAGGTCTGTTGGCATATAGAAATCATGAAGGCGTGGGATGTGTTTCTGGAAGACGAGTTTTGGTCACACACCTTCTGTTTCTAGGGCCAGAGCTGGGACATTGCTGGAGCAATTTGGCAATGCATCGTATGGAAGGAGATAAATGACCCAACAACCTGTCTATGCCTCAAACCCAGGAATGGTCTTTGTGTGCCAGGACTGTTATGCCTTTGTCATCCACACATTAGGGCACAGCAAAGAAATTGATATGAAATTTTCGTTCATTCCACAAGCACTAAGTCTTGCTTTGCTTTTCATATTTTCTTTTCTTCATGTTGTTTTGTTGCTTCTTTTTTTTTTTTTTTTTTCCATNAACAGGTACCCACGCTTCTTTACTAAAGCCATAAAAATACAAGTTATGAAAAGCGAAAGGAAAAGATTCTTTCTATGCAGAGGAGTGTGCCTTTGTATATGCTTGTGTATTGAGTAGCACAAGAGGGGACCTCATCTTCAATATGTTTGTAGGATGCGTCACACATTAGGGACCTGAGTCTGATTGAGCCCTCCAGGCACAACTGTAATGTAAATATTAATTAACATTAATGGTCTGTGGCCTTGCCTGTCAGCTGGAAGTCAGCAAGTCTGTGCACGGCAGAGTGGTATTCATTTGCTGTTGGAGCCCTGAGAGCCATGTGTCTGGTGGTATGGGAACCCAGCAGCATCACTCCCACATGCCCACTGCTCCCTGCTCCTCGATCTTTCCCAGGCAGGGAAATCACAGCTGGAATGAGATGCCAGGGCTGTGGACACAGGAGGGAGAAAGGCTTGTTGTGATGTGCTCCGCCCTGCTGTGGGTCCCCCACTTTGCAAGCTCCAGGCATGGTGCCACGTTCACAGGCTGGGAATGCTGCAAGTGGTGGGTCATGCTTCCAGAAGCCTCCCTCATTCTCGTGGGCAGTTCTCTGCTAACTGCACCCCAGTTTTCTTGCAAGCAGGCACACAGCAATTGCTGTGGGCGCTCCAAGCAGAATATCTCCGCTTCCCACTTGCTCCCATACTGTGGGCCCAATTCTCAGCAACAGCATGTCCCCCACCTTCCCTCCCTCCTTCTCTCTGCAAGCACCTCCAATGAATTATTAATTGCAGCTCATCCAATTAAGGGGCTCCTGCATGTTAATAATTCATGGCTGCTCGTCAGAGCTGTTGGCGGGCAGGAGAGGCAGCACCGGGGTTGGGGCTTCAGTGAACTGAGAGGAGTGCAGTGCAATAAAGAAAGGAAGAAATCAATAGCGTAGCACAGGCTGTACACATCCAGGAGACTCTTTATTATATCTGAAAATTGCTTTCTGTGATTGCTACCATCATTACTTCTGTATTTATTTTTTAACGACTCGTCCATCACGGAGGCTGTATACATAACGGAAAAGGCCAATTGCACTAAAACAGTTAAATTCTTTTAATACCTGGCACTGGTGAAAGCAGTAATGAGTTCATTTTGTCTCTGCTCCCTCTTACAGTGAAACCTGCCCCATCCAGAAGCCAGTTTCATTGCTATATCTGTAAGACAGAATAGATCTACTGCTTTTCCCTCTAGAAATGGACCCATCAATGATGTTCCTGAGAGTAACCTGGAGCTTTGCAACTTTTACATCAGTGTATAAAGGCAGATTCCATAACATGACAATGCCAGCAGAGTGTCCAGAGGAAACGTGAGTGTGGGGCTATTGCAGAACCAGCCTCCATCAGGGCAGGGAAGAAGGGAACTGGACAGGATTTCCTGAGGTTTGAAGTGAGTTGCCCTTAGAGAAAAGGTAGACAAAACAGGCTGGGATAAGGGCCATGGAAGCTGTACACGTTAGTGGGGATTTAGCCTCCTACAGGGCAGATCTGAAACATGAAGAAAGTGAAACCATAGATTTTAGTGTGTGAACATTGTCATAAGGAGCAAATGCAGACTGGGAAATGGCCAGCCTCCTTGTTTTCTGAGAAAAAAAAAGTACACAGAGAACAAAGGGTTAGGAGACAAAGCCAGAGAAACTCACACTAGAAATAAGATCCTCTATTTTTACCAGTGATGTCAGCCCACTGAAGGGAAATACTCAGTGGCTTTCAGTGAGGGGATGCATAGGTGGGAATCACAGCAGGACTCAAAGCCTCATGAAGGATAGGTGTCAAACACCGGGTAATGGTTTACTGCCAGTAAATAGCCCAGGAAAAAGGAGGGGACTCTACTGAGCAGGAAGTCAGCTGAAATCAAATAGCTTTGTCCTCCGAAGTCTTTTGTCTCTGGAATGGTCTGTCTTTAATAGGGGTCATTCCCTCCTTTCATAAGTGTGGGGACAATGAAGAGGAGGTCAGATGTACTGGGAGCTGGGGAACTCTTTTTGTGGCCTTGCACATTGGGGACATCTTGCTTTAAATCAAATTTGATGGAAACCTTGAAAAAAAAAAAAAAAGAAAGAAAGAAACATTGCTGATGCATGGTGCAGTTGGTTGTACATGTGGGTTGTGAGTTTCTTATTTTGAAAGAAATCATGACTTTGTACAGCACCTCTATCAGTGAGACTTCAGGCTGGGGCTTTCCACCACACTGCAAATGCATAATATTGATGAAACACTGTTCCCTGCATGGGAGTGTGGTATGACTGACTCGCAGATTTAAAATATGTAAGAACCTGGAGAGAAGAGTTATTCTCTTTTTAATGCAAGTGATTTTAGTGCTGATTTGAGAGCCCTGAGGAGAACATGGAGCACAGTCTTCATGCCCCATTCAATCTTTGGTCTCTCAGCTGCAATTTACAATTAGTGCTAATTTGATTGTGGTTTCTGTGGTATGGATCTCCACGACCTTTTATACCCTGCTGATCTGGCGCTGCAATTTGGTGGATCTTCCCCAACAGGCAGTAGATGATTCGAGACACTGACACCACTGAGTTTTCCCTATTTAAACGTTTTATTCAGACCCAGTTCCTGATTTTCCTGGTTCTGAAGGTGTTTGGGTTGACATCCGTTCCCAATTCATTTCTGTTTCCAGACCCTGAAATCACATTTGTTCTTCCTGGTTTTGTATACTGAATGTGGACTGTGTTTCAGACAGCACTGAAACAATGCCACAGGAAAATGTGGAGGAACAGAAAAGAGTTAGCAGAAAGGCCAAACCCTTTGAAAGGGTAATGGAGGCTCAGTGTGAGCTGTGATTTGGGAGTTGCATGGCCCCCTGAGCTGGGAAGGATATGACCCCTGCACAAGTGGTTTAGAAATGCCACCCCTGCCATGTCCAGGGCTGACCATCCCGACAGAAAGAAACTTCTCTGCAAGAGGCAAGGAGATGATGATTTTTGTAGGCTTTTGTCAGTGTACAAGATTAACTCCTAGCCCTCGTGCCACCCTTGTTTGGCACATGAGAAGCACTGGAGGGCTGGCTGAGACAAGAGCACAGGTAGTGTAACATGTGGTTGGCACTGTGTGACACAGGCAGCTTTCCTGAGCCACAGCTGCATTTCCACACAGCTTTCTTCAGAAGAAGAAGGGGAACGATGGTCATTTTTTTCCAGGTTTTTGCAATATCTCAATTTGCCCACTGTGTACGCACAGATCAGTTCCAGAGAACAAAACCAATATGAACTTGTAACATTGCTGGGCTTTTAAACAACAAGGGCACAATCAACACAAAATCTTAGCAAAAAAAAAGCAAATTTCTGATAGTTTTTTATTGACATTTTCATGAAGGAGGAATTGATCATATCTCAACTCTGGAGTTGAGGTCTTTGAAAAATCTAGCCATTATCTTGCAATAAAAGTGCAGGGATATGGGCACAGATGATGTCACACTTCTACACACCTCCTGGAAGCTCCTGTCCAATTCCAGTTCTCTTCCAGAATTGCTTTGTACAAAATGATTTTCCACTTGATTCTCTCTCTGCTGTTTGCTTTATGTGTCTGTTAATACATAAGCCTGTTCTTTTTTATCTGGCTTGTATTTTTGGCTTTTTTTTTCTTTCCCTGCTTAGTACTAAACAGCAGCACACATATTGTGCTTTCAGCTGCCTGTGATCTGTCAGTGGGCCCAGGAGCTTAGCCTTAACAGTCTATGTAAATATTGTCTCAAAATTACAAATATTCAGAATGGCAGCAATATACAGGGCTTTTGTTAAAGCATCTTGTTTTATGGGTTTAACTACAGGCTGGAAAGCATGGAGATGTTGACGTGTTATTTGTACAAGGAACACACACTCACGTGTACACAAAAGCCCGACATTGTGCAAATAGCAGTTCAGGCCATAAATATCACAGCAAAATTGCTCCCAGATCAAAACAACCCCCAAAAGAGACATGATCGAAATGAAGTCAGACTGTATTACTTTCAGGGCACACACCCTATTATTTTTTTTCTCTGAAAGTGCATGGAAAAGAAAACTCCGGCACTGAGAAGCCTATTCTGGATCAATGCATTTAGAAACAAAATGTACCTTGTATCTAAAAACCTGAGTGCCATGAATATTTAACATGGGGAGGAAAGAATGATTTTGTCAGTGTGTAAAGCAGTCCCAGAGAGCCTCGAATTCTGCCTGGTTTCTATTAGCTTTCCTGCTCTGTAAACAGACTGAGTCACTTGCTGCAGGAGAGGTGTGTGAGAGTGGGGAGGGAAAGATGCTCAGGCAAAAGAGAAAAAGCCCAGCGCTGTGGGAACGGGTGGGGATGGATTTGCTGGGCAAAGCACTGCCTCCATCCCCACCTCATGTGAGGTGTTGCCTGTTGGGTATGTGTGCAGAGGGATCAGCCTGGGCAGGGGCTGCAGCTGTCTCCCCTCACTGCACCAGCACATCCCAGGGTGGGCAGGGGACAGCACGGGCTGGCAGACAGCATGATGTTCAATAGCATTTTGCCTCTTCCATCTTTCCATTACTCTGGTTTTCATGTGAGAAAGGGCATAGGTTTGATACAGCCTACCTGGACCAAGTCCTGCTGTTCTGCAAATGGAGCTAGTTTAGCATCAGCAAGCAGCAAAGATTTCTATCTTTTCCTTCCTAAGTTGCTTTTTCCCCTCCTGCCTTCACCATGCAGGTGCTTGGCGCAGCCATGAGTCAGAGCCCTTGCGATGGGCTACTGGTACCAGGCTGCCATCCAGAGGGGAAAGATGCGTGCTGGGAGCACCAGGTGCTTCCTGGATGGGGAAGGGATAGCTCAGGTCAGGGAATCAGAGCACAGCTTTGCAGCTAGGGCAAGGAGGGATTCAGAGAGGGGTCAGATGTTTGAAGTTGTTTTTAGGATCCTGATGGCTTGAAGCAAACTCTTCCTCCAGAATCGTTTCTGATCAAATTCCAGATCACGAGCTGCAGAAAAATTTGCAAATGAAAAGGAATAATCATAATTTCTGTACATGACACTTGTCGCTGGCAGATTTCAAGCACCTCACCCTCTGAATCTCTGCAGCTCTGCTCTCCCTGCTTCTGGGCTCATAGCACATGGTTTGTGGTCTGGCCACAAACTTTAGCCTCCTTTTTTTGCAGGACTGCAGACCTGACCCCAAACTGTGTCACTCAAGCCTTTTTTGGGGGCAGAGATGGCCTGAAACATCAAAGAGAACAGAAAGCAGCAGATACCTTTTGATTCAGACAGGGCCTGTCTGGTGCTTACAGGTACCTTTGATCCCCAAACTCTCAGGCATGTTACTCAATTGCTGTCAGTGAATAAGATGAATACATCCCGATAAGACAGACCAATCTGTATAATCAATACCCATTAGCTTTTTCCACCCATGAGATGTGTGTATATATGTATATATAGAGCTAGGCATATCTGTGCACACATTCAGGTCATTTTCAGTGACTATATATAAATATACACTGGTGTACCTCTTATCTATATAGAGAGACAGTGCTTCTCTCTATATAATTTTTGGCTAGGTCTTCCATTTGCAGTGTGATCAATAACAGTTCTAGTGCAGAAGGTGAACAAAGTGCCTTGTTAAACTAATAATTGCACAGGAACCAAATCCCTTCTAATAAAATCTTTTAAAACCTTTATAAAATTTCCACTCTAAGGCCAGTTTTCCTGGGAGACCTATAATTACTGACAGCAGAAAGAGCGGAGCATAACTAGCCTCTCCTACCAGCCACCCGATAGAGACACTAAAATGGGGCTGCACCGAGAAGGTGGCCCCTGTGGAGTCTCTTGATTGAGACACAAACCTGTACGCCTGTGTCGTCCATCTCCCGGCAGGGTTTATAATTAAAGCTGTATTGCTGTTGATATTCCAGCAGCACCTGTAAGACCCGCTGCACAAGGTGCTGTGCAAACAGAGAGACAGCGGGCTGGCTGCAAAGGATTTACGGCCGTAATAGATAAGGTGTGCTGGGGGGATGTGAGAGGGGCGAGGAGGAGGAAGGACAGCAGTGAGTCCTTCAAGGTCATGTGTTAACAGAAAACAGAAGTCAGGGGCCTGCCTGCCAAGCAGCTGCCACTCTGCCAGGCCAGTGCACATCTCAGGTTAGGTCTCCAAGAAATGCATACACAGCTTGACTCAGGCGTGTCCATGTTGTTTTTGTGCACGTGGTCACACTACAGAGCTGCAGATGAGGTTTTCAGTATCCCATCAGGTCCCATCTGGCTGCAGGGATCTCTGAAGCAATGCATATCTATGATGGACTCTGCTACCAAAAACATCATGGCTCTGAGGAAGGTCTGCCTGCAGGGTGCTGGGGCTGGGGACAGCAGCTGCTCCGCACAGCGGTTATGTGGAAGGGTAGACTTGTTCCGTGTTCCTTGACAGCAGGCCAAAGGGTGAAGGACAGCACTGGAGGATGCTGACACACGGTGGGAGCAGTGGTGAAGAGGAATCCAGGCTGAGGTGAGGGATGGGTGCCTTCTACAGTGATTCCCATTGCAGTGGGTGCAGTGAGTGTCCACATTAGCCGGAGCAGACAGAAAAGCCTTGTTCTCTGCAGCCTAGCACCCGCACTCTGAAGGAAAGGCTGATCACTTGTTCATGAGGAGGTATCTTCCCAGGAGAGGCTGTTGTTTCTGTGAGTTTTGCATTAGCTTCAGCCCCATCCACCTATGCAGCATTGGTAACACAGGGAAGAAAGGGAGGGAACAAGAAAGTAAGTCGTGGGCTGTGTTTGGTTAAGCAGTTTCTTCGGGTTTCAAAACTAATGCATATGGAAGGGAATGTTATGTAGGGACACTCAGATTCCTTCCTCCGAGTTAATTAACCTTCTTCACCTCCGTGCTGTTATAGACACAAGCAGTTCTGCTGCATATGTCAAGGGCGTAATTAGCACAGACTGAGCAAACCACACACCCGGCATGGAAGCATGCCTGCAAGATGGACAAAAGCAAAAGCCAGGCATCAGCAGGGCCGGTGAGCCACAGCACTGCTGGACAAGCACGGCAGGAGGAAATCTGAGCTCCTGGAGGAGGAGATAAGGGCTGCCCCTTTCCCATTCCCCCCATCTCCTGTTTGCAGTTGCAGGACATTGATGGGAGGTGCAGCCGCCTAAGGAGAGTGGCTCACTCTCTGGGGAGATGACATGGGACAGGGGCAGACCGAGGAAAGTCTTTCTCATTTCCTGTTCACCCAGTGGCCTCAGGCTCCAGCATTTCCAACACTTGGTGCTCAGAGGACATAGCTTTCTGCACCCTTTCAGTTAACATGATGGCAGTTCCTTGAGTGACCTTCCAGCAGCTCTGCCCAGACCCAAGCACCCAGTGCCTCTGCCACCAGCACACAGACGCCATCTGCCCCAGTAACTGGGTTCCCTGTTCCCATCTCTCAGGATGATGACACCTCTGCTTTCACAGGAGAATGAAACCCATTGCAGGGAAGGCTGCGGTGGAGCCCAGCAGTGTTTCACTGATAGAGGGAACTGCAAGGATGATGATGGAGATGTACGTCCACCATTGTTTGCCCAACTCATTTCATAGGACCTTGTCCCTCACTCCTCAGACACGATGGACCCTCCCATGACTATTGATCAAATCCATCCATGATGGAGGTTACTATTCTTCCTTCCAATTCATCTGTTAGGTTGTCCTGCTGTATCTCACCTGTCAGACTGCAAGCAGCCTGGGCTCGCCCTGTGCCATGACCAAAGATTCCCGGTGCATGTCACTGTAAATTGAGCATGTGAGGGGAACAAAACAGGGAAGGCTAATGGTTCCCTGCAAGACCTCACATCTTCTGCAGCTCACAGCCTCAGACATTGCCTCCTCCCTTCTCCCCAGATCACAAAACACACATGCAGAACATTCCCAGTTTTTAAATGCTGCTATTTTAGAGAAACATAGTGCTTGCTCCAGCTGCAGGCACTAAATCATCCTTCTCCCCTGGACGTGTGCTGAGGAAGTAAGGCCAGTGATGAATGGGGCTGTCCATATTTACACTGGGAGCAGAACAGCTGTGTGCATCTCACTGTGCAATGAGTACTCTGTGCAAACTCGGCATCCCCCTTGCTTCCTCCCACAACGCTTGCTGACAGTGACGGATCGTCCACTTTTGCAGAGCACTGCCCAGCAGTGTGCATGGCTCCCAGCACCTCTTGAAAGCAAGGAGGGGGGAGAAGCATACCCTTAAGTCATCAGAGTGCTCTATTTGTTTGGCAAGTCTTGTTCCCTGTGGTGACTTTGCAAACAAGCAGACCACAGAAATAAAAGAGGCAAGATGGTAAATTGGAGGTGGGAAGGGGAGGAGAAAGAGCAGCCTGGCTGTTTCTTGCAAGGAACTGTATCCGTGATGTAAAGTGCCTGTAGCGCTTTTCATCCTCAGGGTAAATATTGATACCAATATGCTCTGTCTAATCAGACTGCAGTTCCCTGCGTAGTGCTCCTGGGCTTTGGGGTTTAAGAAGAGCTTAAAACTTTGGCAAGAGCTAAGCCAATGTATAGACAGCCAGTAGACGCTTCTCACCCTCATCCCCAGTGATCCATCTCCACTTAATCCACACTGTTGGCTGCTGCCTTCTCCTGGTGGCCCTGTCCCAACGCTGTCTGGAAGGGAACACTTTGTTCTTCCACCAGATCCCCACACAATCCTGTCAATGAATTTCACTCCTCCCACGCAGCCTTCCTCACTTACAGGTCTATCAACTTTTCCTCATAACCAGTGTCCCTGTAACCTTGCAGGAAAGTTTCCTGAGGTTACCATGAATTTATCAGGGGCTTCATTGCAATTAATATATCTCAGCAGAATGTTTTGCTTTCACCAAATCAGCATATCTGAGAGGAAAAATGTAAGTCCCAAATCAGGCCAAACATTTCAGCCATCCATTATACTCCTCAGCTGATGGAGATGTGCTGGATACAAGTAACAGATTGTGGAGAAGGGAATAAGGGTTGTCTACACACATCCTATGTAACTGGACATGGAACAAGAAGCTAGACAAGAAGGCAAGATGCTTGGATTTGGGTCTGCTACCTTTGTCCAGCACTCTACACGAAAAAGGCTTAACCTGTAGTAATAGGGTGGGTGGCTCTGCTGCACACAGAAGAGAGATGTTGGCGGTGGGCCTGAAGAAAGGCACTTGGCACCATGCTTTGGGGCAATAACAGTGTGTGAGGCTCTTATCAGTCCTAAGCAGCCCCAGGTGATAAGAGAAGGAATAAGCAGCTCCATCTGTGCAGTCTGCTCCTGCAGCAGACTGGGGAAGGGCCACCTCAAAATCCCAAACTTGGCTGAGGATTTCTTGAGGCAGAGTTTAGCCCACAGCTTCCATCCACACCTGGAGCTGGTCCAGCCCCACACAAGCTGGAGGTGAAGTGAGATTCCTGGCTCCTGAGGTGATGCTCTGTGGGCTGAAATACATCTTCTCCCCACATCGTTGAAGGGTTAATTGCTGAAGTGGGGAAAGAACAAACTGCAAATAGAGAAAGGCATTTTCAGCCTGCTGAAGTGTCTGGGGAGGGGGGAACAAAGCTAGATTCGGGGAAAGGCAAAGAGAAGAACGGCAGGGAGCCGGCAAAGACTCCTTACCTTATTCCTATGCTGCTCCACTCCACACTCAGATAAAGTGGTCCCTTCTCTCCAGCCTTCTCCTTTCTAGTCACACACTCTGTTGGTTAATTCTCTCCTCGTCGAGATCAGAGATTAGATAGAGCCTGGATTTATAGCTAGTGAAAATAAAAAGAGCTGCTCCTATCAAGGATTCAAATGATTAAATATCCCACCATAGAAATACTTTTAACTTCATTTACAGTACAATTTCACTTACACGCTGATGCAGTTGACAGCGCTAACAAAAGCTGCTTGAGTAATAAGGGGCCTGAAGAGAGAGAGAGAAGCTGGAGGAGAGAAGGAGAACAAGGGATAGGGACAGAAATGGAGAGAGAAAGAGAAATGGGACTAGATCATGCGATGCAAAGAGAGGAAAGGAAAGGCATGAAGAGGGAAGGGAGAGGAGGTTGGCTCTCTCTGCCTGAAGCATTAAAAGTACAAGAGCTAAACCAATTAAACAATGACAGGAAAGCAAAGGATTAAATGAAGGGCTGTGTAAAACAGGTCCTCTAATCCAGCTCATTTACTGTTCTTTATTCTCCATTTCCCTCTCATGTTGATCCTCAGATTCAACAACGCTAGGCCCCAGCGCCTCACACACGCAGGGCCTTGCTGGCACCGTGCTGTGCTGTTCCTCCCGTTCTGCCCTGGCCCTGCCCATGGCAGGGACTGCAGTGTGAGATCCAGGCAGTGGGCAGTGGATGTTCCAGAGCGGCCCCAGCCCCAGTGCATGCAGGAGATGGCACCTCTCTCCCTGTGCCCATCGTGCTGACAGCTGGCAGAGTGGGAAGGAGCATTTCTAGCTCCTGTGCCCATCCTCCTCCATAGCCTGCCAGCACTGGGACCCGCCGAAGCACCCCAAGTCTGCTGTGTGGGTCAGGGAGTCCTGTAGAGATCTGGCAGTTACAAGGACCCAGCAGGAGACTGATGTAGACTAACATCACTTTCCCACCTCCTACTTTTCTCCTTTCTCCATTTGCCCAATGTCCAAGAATCATTACGTTTCCATTCTGGTTCCATCACACAATTTTGATCTCAGCCCCAAGGAAGGCAGAGCAAGTCATCTGGGGGAAGCGTTGTGCCCTGGAGGAGTTTATTTGTGCCTGGGCACTGTCTGCAGGGTTGCAGTGTTGTTTGGAAATGACTTTTTTTCCCTTCAGCACTCCAGAGCTGCAGATCATTTGAATTCACCGTCTTCTTCCCTTGCTGGAGACAGAAAGGCCTCAGCCGTACTTGAAATGAGACAGATGCTTATGGAATTGTGGTTTTAAAAGCATTTTTCAGTTGAGTTCTTTCCTTTTCTACACAGAGCAGTCCAATGTGAGCTGACTAATAAATGCATTATCTTTTTTTTTTTTTTTTTTTTTTTCCTTTCCCAGGAGGGTTTGATATGGCAGCTCCATAGATCAGCCTGGTCTCCAGGGATATTTCTGCCCTAAACAAAATGGAAATTATCTGCCCCCTCACAAGCCCTCTGTGACTCATACAATAAAGAGAACCCATAAATATTTGGGTAATTACAGTCTGTTCACCTAAATTCCATAAGAGGCAGGGCACTTCCTCACTTCCTGTTCTTAAACAGCTGCCACGTGTTGCGGTTTGCTGCTTGTGTGTCTCTGTAGGCACCTGCTTCCCCCTTAACGGTCAGGCAGTGCACGTTCCACTTTATGTATAGTTAGCAACAGCTGGGGACATTTCGTAACCAAAGAATGAAGAGTTGTGCAAAACACACCAAGTTAAATACTTGCTGTGTATTCCCTTCTCCACGGTCTGCATAGAGCCATTGCCTTCTGCTAGGTGGGTTCCTTAATGTCCCAGGTCACCAGCCCCACACTGCAGCCACCTTCCCAGTCTCCTCTTTCACGTGGAGGCCAGGGGCTGCTGAAAGCTGCTGTAGACAGCCTCTCAGCTCAGCGACAGCCCTGGAGATGAATGTGTTCTGTAATGTTATTATTACCGTGTTGTTGTTAATATTTTACAGCTTGTTGTCACCACTCTATGAGGCAGATCCTGTTATACATTTATCTGATCTGGGTGGTCTGCAGTCCTTTGTACATTCCCCAGAACAGTTACATTGGGCTCAAGTTGTAGCTGTTTGATGCTGCATAAAATTACTGGAAAGATTAAACTGTATAACCTGCATTTTAAAAAGAGCATTTCAGTGAAGGCTTGGTCTATGTTATTCACTTTCCCACTCATCAGCTCAGTGTGAATTATAGGGTGTGCAGGAACAATTTTTAAAAGCCCTCCTGGAAATTTGCATGCCTGGAGAGATGTGGGGTGGGTTTGCACAAAGCACCTTTCTTTACGACTTCCCAGAAATCCTCCCAAGAGTACTTTCAGAGAGCACTGGGCACCACGGGCTCGCTGGAGGCCTCAAGCACCCCGCAAGCAGAGAAGTCAAATGGCTGCTGACAGAGGGATGGACGGGTCTGCAGCAGCGTGTTTGCTCGGGTGGACAGAGGGCAGCTCTGCGAGGCACTGCTGACAGCCCAACACAATGATGAAAAGCTGCTGAATTTGTGGGCAGCGTGCTGCCTCTGGAAGTAACCAGGCCTAGCTGCCTCTAGAGAGGGCCTGAACAACTCTGCAGCCTGAGATCAGGTCTTGTCAGTCACAAAAGTTTTTATTGCAACCTGCTGCTGTATCGAATGCTTTGTTTTATCTTTTGTTCACTCCCCACCCCTCACCATTTCCTCTTGCTACTCAAAATTTGTTTCTTGCCTTGCTATGGGTGACAGTGTTTCTAATCAGCACTTTCCTTGTCTAATTGCCTCATTGCGAGCTTCTCCCTGAACCTGTCAGACACAAACTCACACTTCTTGCCTTACTTGTCACAAGAAAAATTGTTCTTTTCAGTGTGTCTGGGTAGAGGAACAAGGGCACTGAATACTCCAGGGAGATAGGAATGGAGGAGTGAATGGCTGCAGGTACTCATTACGTGGTGTTTCTAAAGGCTTCCCCAGCTCACCTGGAGATACACAAACATGGAAAAAAAGAAAATTCTCTATCTCAAAGACATCACAATCCAAAATATGTTGACACTGAAAATTCCATGCAGAAGTTATACCTGCTGTGACAGTAGCAGAGAATGAGTGGATTACTTGGGGAAACAGCACCCATGGCAGGAGAGATTATTTTGCATGTTAAAGGAAGATCTGGTGACTCTGAATGCTAATGCTCAATTTTTGAAAAATATATCTATTGCATGGGAACCTGCTTGCTGACCTAGTCACTCCCTGTCTCTGTCACAAGTGCTTATAGAGAAACAGGTTGCATGCTTTTTCTGTGCCAGTGCTGCATTAAAGTAAGAAATTTCTGTCTTGTTCACACCTGAGCAGAGCTTTGTGTTTTCCTCCTGCATTCAAGTCCTGTTATTCACCTAAATCAGATTATTTGTGAGGCACATTGATGTTCACCCCTGATGACAGGGTCTTTTGGGCCAAGGTATTTGTGGTTGTCATCTTATCTCCTGATAAGAAGATAACAGTGTTCTTCCATGCCACGTTAGCTTTAGAGCTGGGAGATTTGCCTATCAAAGGCTGGCAGGAAGACAGAGTGGGGTTGGACATTTGCGCAGCTCAGCTTAGCATTTCCTTGCTGAGATAAATGATGACCTTGGGCTTACCTCCACCTGCTTTGCCTTGGACTAAGCAGGGGACAAGGCTGATATCACAACTTTAGAGCCTGCCTGAAGTAATTTGGAGGGTTCCAGCTTCATGGCAGCTGTATTATACTGGTGACATATTGGTCTTGTCCTTCACATTTCATCCCACAAAAGCAGATTCCTCCTGTAGCCCAGGACAAGACACTTCTGGCCAGGGTCTCTCTCACCTCAGGCATTAGTCAGGGAGCAAAGTTTTATTTGCCTGCTGGTTAGGTGAAAGCAGAGAGATATTAGCAGGGTACAATTAGAAGGCGGAGCACAGAGGGGGAGAGATTGACCATGGGCCACTGCAAAGTATTTTACCTGTCAAAAAATTACTTTAACCTACACATTTAGGCTTTAAATATATTTCTTCAATCAGGGACAGATCTGCTGTTCACAAGGACAAAGTTAAGGCAGCATCTTTTCCTTGTCTCAGAAAATTAATTTAAAATAAAGAATGTGGAGGATTCAATGGCAAGAGAGGAGAGAGAAAGCACGTGCCTGAGCGCAGTCCTGAGTCCCTGTGCTTCTTCTCATTCAGGAAACTCTGAGATAATGACGTGGAATACTTGGATGTTTTCACCTAAAATCCAAGCTGTTACTTTAAGACCAAATTCCAGCTAGTCCACATAAAAAGCTGAAATATAGCCTGTTCTCTCCTAGCTTTGATGACCTCTGGTTACTCCAGTCAAGTTGCCTGTGGATGGGACACACCTGTGTCTTAAAGCCTGATCAAACCTTTGCACTGCTACCCCTCTGCCCTCCCAGGGTGGTAGCCAACAGCCTTCATTTCCCACTGCCGAACATCCACCCTCCACCCCACACACTCCGGGGAACCCACCCAGCACTGAGGATGCCTTTAACCATCTTCATCCCTGCCACCTCCATCACTGCTTTACCATGATCTGTGTCGAGCTGCTGTGTGGTTCCTCCAGATTTATGCCAAGTAACACAGAGATCATTTTGGTCCTACTTATTATAAGGCCAATAATTATTTTCCTACACTTTTCAGATCCCTTGCTGTCTGAATATAGGATACGAATGACTAAACCTATGCATTTCGTGTCATTTGTGAATCATTAGGCCTCACTTAAGAGGGTTTGCATCACTCCATGGTCATCTTTATAACCCTCACTTAATTCTGGGCTTTGGCCAAATAGCATTCATGCTTCGCTTCTTTTCCTTTACCTTCAGTTCTTTATGTTTTATTGAGTTATTCAGGCACTGTCCTTTGGGATGATTTGGAAATGCACAATGGAAAATGCAGTTTCTCACAGGGAAATTTTGCATTTGTTGAAATTTGTTTATTTTAAAAATCCATGTGAAATATGTAATTTTTTTTTTTTTGCTAAAATACAAATGGTTAAAAATACAACACAGCTCAAATATTGTAATTTTCTAAATGAGTTGCTTGAAAACAATGCAACAAAATATTAAACATATTTAACACAGTGAGTTTATTCTCCTTTAACAGCTAGGCTCTCTAAAGAAGAAATCCACTTGCATTTTTGATTCATGGTGCATCAAGCTCATGACAGGACTGCAAGATATTGTAGGATATGCGCTGTGGAATTCTGTTATTCCCATTTTTGCATCATGCTGGCTCTCCTACACCTCCAGCAAGGAATGTAGCACTGAAGACAAACAGGTGTTTAATACTGAATTGACCTGAAAAATATTTAGATAAATTCAGTAAATCAAAGCAAAATATTCAGATTGTTTTTTCCCCCTATTGGAAATAATTGCAATGGAAATGACCAGAATAAATCCTTTTTTCACATTGGAGCATTTTTATTTTACAACTCCTTGTCCATAATAAATGTCTAATTAAAGTTTTTGTTGCAAGCTGAGATAAGGACCTGGGGTAGAAATTCCAATTTTAACTCTGTTCTTCCTTTTATGGTGACAGAAAGTGAAGAGCCAGCAAAACCAGGAACTAGCGTGAGACTCTTTTTACACATATTGATCTCAGTGGGCTCATACTGGTGATGTTTGGAGCAATTTTGGGCAGGTACAAAGAAGAGATCATCGCCGTTTAGTTAGAGAACAAACAAAGCACAGAGACAGTTCTACTAATGAAAACCAGCAGGAAATTTTAACTGTGCCCAGACTCCATCTCTGTCTTTGCAGATCTTTTGGCATATCCACCAGAAATCCATGGATAAAAAAGAAAAGTCTGACCCATTCTGGTACTGCTATGAGCTGCAGAACTGCCGTTTTATGGATGTGCCTACCACAATGCTGCTTACCTCCTTCATTGCATTCAGTAGCTCCAGGGAAACCCCTTCCCCATTGCTCTTGTCACCTGGTCACTGATGCTTAACCCATAGCACGAGTCCGTCTTCCCACTCTGTGTAGTATGATAAAGGCAAAAATCTTCCCAATGTCAGTGCTGTGGGGACATTTCTCCCACCAGGGGTGCGCACAGTGATTTCCAGCCAGTCCTGTCTGAATGCTGGGGCTGGCAGGCTGGACATCATTTCAATCTGTTCAGTACTCCCAGGCGTAGGGTGCCCTCTTTTTATTTTTAAGGCATGTAATAAAGCACAAAATTAATTCCATTCCTGATTTATGCCCAAAGCCACCATTCTATGTTCTTCCAGCTGAGATTTGATTGGATTTCATTAGATTCTTTCCCGTCAGGGCAGACAATTTTCTTCAGTTTTAGTTTTGAGCATTTCTGGGTTTGTGTGGGTTTGGGGATTGTTGTTAAACAGCTGAAAAATGTATTCTTATCTTTGTCGGTCTGGAGCTACTCAAACAAAAATAAAGCAACTTGTTAAAGTCAAAAGCACAAGTTTTGAATCGATGAAGCTGTTCTATAATTTTCTCCTTTACTCTTGCTATTTTTTAATAATCCTGCATTAAAAGGAATTGTCATGAGGTGCTTTTGGTGTCTTTTAAACAGATCTGGCAAACCAGTTACTTACCAAGATCCTTGCAGGCCTGTGTTTACTATTTCAGTTTAGCAGCCATCATGAAAAAAATAAGAACAGACTAGACATGCCTAGATGGGCTGACCAATACCTCCCCTATGTGATGCTTCCAGCAGGAAATAAAATATCCCTCCCTGCTCTGTTGATCCTACCCCTGAGAACAGATATGCTTTGCGATAGGGCTGGCAGGGAGCAAGCCCAGGCTCTGCAAGGGCAGATAACAGGCGCTGCCCCAGCACACGCCGTGGTGCCAGAGCACAGCCTGCGGTAATTGCACGTGGCCCGGCTCCTGCTGCCTCAGCCAGCGCTTCCTCGCTGCTCTGATCATCTGAAGCCAGCTTAAAGGGAGGGTGAGTGGCCCTGGCAAAATGTAATGCGAGAAAAGGGAAGCCAAAGAAATAATAAAATAAAATAATGGAAATAAAAAAAGTAATGTAGAATGGTGTAAAATAATGGAATGTAAAACAAAATAATGTAAAATAGTATAAAATAAAATAAAATAATGCAAAATGATATACAGTGATATAAACCAATATGATAAAATTAATAAAATATAAAATGATATGTTATATGATAGTATGTGAGCTTTGATACACGATATGGTATGGTATGGTGTGGTATGATATGTCATGACATGACATGATACCGTACAAAATAGAAAGAAGAAACAGAGAGATCAAAAGAGTAGCTTGGGAGATAACCAGAGAAATAATGTGTTGGGGAAAAGGCAACACAAGAGGACAACAAGGCTGAAGTTAGCACAGACCTGAATACTTCCCCACGAAGCAGGACAGAGCTGTCCTTGATGCTCGTTCTCGCTCCACAAGCTGCGGAGCAGCGCCTGGGACATCTCCTGAGCAGCTCGTTGAGCAGCCCATGCTGTGTGCACCCAGCTGGCTGCATCCTGGTCGGCATGCTGCCATAGAGCAGCACATGGCACAAGGAACTTCATAGAAATTGCCCATTTCTTTAAGGTCTCAGATCACAGCTTGTGGCGAATTGTAGAAATAGAGCTATAGAAATAGCTAACTGGTGACTGGAGCCTTCTGTTCATCATTTGTTGGTGCCTTTCTCCTGCAGGAGGTGAGCACACCTGCACCCTGGGATGGGTCCCGCTGCCTTCCACCTGTAGACCAGTGGCTGGGCACAGGCGGCCCCTGCAGGCACTGCTGCTGCTCCTCTTCCTCACCCCCGGGGGAAAATAATTAATAAGCTCGATTTAGTTTCATTAGTAACTCAGGCTGAGAAAAAGCAGAGACAAAGAGTTACAGCGGTAAATAGTTATTTATCGCCATGGTTTGAGCTTCATTGCTGGCATGGGATGGAGATTTGGCTCTGCGGTGGCATGCAGGAAAATCTGTTTTTTGCTCTTTTTCCCTTGTTCCCCTCTTTCACATTACCCTTGTTTTAATCTTTTGCATTAAGGTGTTCTGTGCAAAAGCAATCATGGGAATGAATTTTAAAAGGATTATTAATTTTACACTTTTTTTTTTTTTTTGGAGTTTGACTTTTAGCTTAAGTCAAAAATATTTCAGGTCTTTAGAGCCATAATTAGACATATTGTCCTTAGCCAAATGCCAGATAATTTGTACGCACTTGAGGTAAATCTTTTGCTGGAAAGGTAAGCAAATATTGAAATATGTAATGAAAACATAAAAAGGCATGAATAAAATAACCACACAACTGTTTTAAATCTTTTAAATTACTTTCTCTTCTGGCTCTCATTAGTAAATATTTTAGTTGTTCTTGCATTGAACAAATCCTTCTTCAGAGCCTCTGTCTGCCTTTCTCCCTCATTAACATTCTTTTTTTTTATTATTATTTTTTTATTTTTTTTTAACAAGTCATAAAGACCTAGTTTTTTTTTTAATTCACCTACTATCTAAGATCCATATGCAGGGACCAGAGAGAGAGAAATGGCAACATGTTAATTCATTCTGGGCAGGGATTTTTTTCTTCCTACTTTAAGATGAGAGGGAGTTTTCTTTGGGTTGAAAACATTCAAAGTAAGTGCAGCACTTTGGGAAATGGCACATAAAGAGACTTTAGTGGGAGAGGAAAATGAAAAAGGATGGAAAAGCCTAACAGCGACAGAGGTAATCAGAGAATTTACAAATTATTTTTTTTGACAATGTAGACAGCTCTAGGAGGGTGCCTTCCCTTTCATGATAAAGTCACTTGTCATTCTGTTAGAAAAAGACAAGGGATGTGTCAGGAGTTATTTGAAATGTAAAGTATTGTTTTTAGCTTCTTTTTCTCTCATTATTGTAGTAGCAAAGTACTTGCTGTGCTGATGGAGAGATTGAAACTGCAGCAGGACCCAGGGGGCTCGGAGATTCCCAGGGCTGGGATAGACCATGGGGAAAAGAGCAACGTGGGGACACACAGCATCGAGGACATGGGGCAAAGGAGTGGGTTTGTAACAGGAACAAGGGGAATTAGGAGCAGTGAGTAGCTCTGCAGTGCTGACAGCTGCAGGGGGGCTGCGGGCGAGGAGGGCAGCTCCCGGGGTGAGGGACACAGCTCAGCATCAGAGACCCTGAGGACATGCATGGATAATTAACCACCAGAAGGTGCTGAAATGAAAGAGATGAATGCATTGAGTGTTTGCCTGTCACAAAGCCCTCAATGATCCCCTTTTCTCTCTGGCCCCTCCATTTCCTTCCACAGGCTGGGTTTTTTTACAGCTCTTCTTGCTGTTCCTCTTCCCAGAAAACTCCTTGCTGAGGTTTCCTTTCCTTTCTCCTGTGCCACCTGACAGCATCACACACATGATGTTTTTTTCCTTCCATATGCCCTGATCTTTCCAGAGTAACCCACTATCAGAATAAAACCCCCAAAATTCTTACTCTGGGCACCTCAGATATCCACACCACACTCCCAATGCAAAAGAAGTTTCACATCAGCCTAACATGCAATGCCAGCCTGCTGCAAGCCCCAGCCGTTCTAGAGATGCTCCCAAGCCCAATGGAACCCCAGCACAAAGAACTCCAGCCCCTGGAAAAATTGATTTTCAGCCCCACTGGGGAAAGCACTCCCTGCTATCCTGTGTTTTCCAGCATGGGTTACCCAGGCAGGCAACTCTGGTGGGCACCCATCCCAGCTCTCCTCCTTTCGCCTCTCCCAGTGTTGGCTGCAGTGCGCAAAACTGCACTGGTGGCAGATGAGCATCCGGTAACCCGTGGCAACCAAGTTCTGTTGTAGAATTTTTTTTTGGTAATTTCATAAATGTGGGGCATGTTTATTTTTATTTTGGTTGCAAATGGGAAGAAAAAGAGGACGAGATTCAGGTCAGGCAGCATGGGCATCCCAACCGTGACCGCCTTTCTCTTCCCACCCCACCGCTCCCAGCCAGGATCCAGGCGCGGGGGTAGCTGACAGCCATCTCTTCCAAATGTCACCCAAGCGATGGCAGGTGGCTGCTAAATACCGGTCACAGGATGAGGCGGGCAGATGAGATTAGATAGACATACAGACAGGCTGGCAGACAGGGAGACAGATATTTGTGCAAGTTGCTGTTACAAGATGAGGCTGATTATATTCCATTCTGGATTTGATTAGATTGCGTAAGTAGACAGGCCAGCAGAAATGAGCCGCCTGGTAGAGCAGGACATTTAACTAAAGGTCAGACAAAATTGCCCTAGAAACTGGTAGATACAGCAAAGTGTGGAGTTGGAGCTCATAGGGCCAGTTTCTCTTAGAGAGACAGGAAGAAAGTATAATTGCTAGAATTTTTGAGAGGTTTGCATGCCTGTAAGCATGCCCATACTGCAGCACGCACACCGCCTTACAGCACAGGGATCCCACGCCAGCACCCCAAACTCTCATCACAAACACCCCAAATCCTTCCTGCACAGCCCTGCTGGCCATCCCTCGCACCCAACTGGCCCATACTCCGGAGCAGAGGAAGCACAGCCATCCCCTGCTGCCCTCCAGTGCTGGGATGGAGAATGGGGCATCGTGGAAAAGCTCTCACAGGCCCTGGTTGTCACTGAAAGCAGCAAAGCCAAAACTGCAGGGCACTGCCACTCACAGCCTGTGTTGACAGCACCTGTATTATTTTTTCATATATACTTTCTCCCCACCTCTAAATTAACTTTTTCTTTAAATACATTTTTTTTTTTTCCAGCAGGCCAAATAATTGGATTTTTCTTTGTTAAAAGAAGGGAACATAAATTACTCCTGTTGGGTGCAGATTAGGTTACGGGATTTCTTTTCTTCTGTCACCATCAATGCCCTAGTGTCAGAGAGCTTTAATATTTAATGCATTCCTAATTAGTCTCCATTGGCCCAGGGCACTTCACAAAACCTGACACCAACCATAGAGTCAAGTTCATTTAGAGAGCACAATTACCCAACCATCATTTCCATGCAGCAGCTGGATTACCCATAAAATTCCCTTCCCAACCCCCATCCCTGCTCCCACCTTCCCACAGTCGCAAGTTAATTACAAAAAGAAAAAATAGCATTTGATTCCAGTGACAGAAGATACAAATTATCTCATTTGGTCAGGGCAATGACATTTCCAAGACTCCTTTAATCGCTCGGAAGCTCTGCTGCGTGGAGCGGCATTTACCCAAGGATATTGCTGCTTGTGTCGCTGCTGCCTTGATGCCTTGTTGCTTTGCATGCTCGGAAGATCTGAAGTTCATGCTTTCCCAGAGCACAGGCTGATCATCTGGGGAAGGAGGAAAAAAGGCATCTGGAAAGGAAAATATAACTCTATATAACAATTATTTGCTCAGAGGGACTTCAGTCAACAGGCATGGTAGGGCAGAGGGACTGGGTGGTGGTGGGTGGTCAGAGCAGCGATGAGCAGGGGATGTGCCGTGCAACCAAACCAAGTCTGAAGGGAGAGCACAGCCTCCCTGGGCTGGAAGCTGAGCCCATGGATGGGGTGTCCACACCTCCAGCTTTTGGGACCTAACCCTGCCGCTACCCAGGTGCAGCCTTTGATAAATCCAAGAGAAAAAAGCTCAGAGCTGCTGTCTAGAAGCACCGACCTTTTGCTGTCGGCTCTAGGGATACTGGCAATGCAAAGTTCAGTCTCATGCAATCCCATCTAGAGGAAGACTTTGGCTCTTTGCCCCAAAGAGCTCTGGGTATAACCAAGCCTGACGAAAAAAGGACGTGAAGAAATGCACGGGGACATCCCTGCTCTGGGCGCAGCAACTGCAACGCCAGCAGCCAAACCCTAACATCGTCCAGTATCAGCTTTTGTTGCCACCACAAATGTCTCTGTGTGGCAGACTTGCACTAAAAATGGTCATTGAAGTGCATGAATAACCAGACCATTGCAACAAGAGGAGGGTCCTCAGATTTGAGAAGACCCCTCTGCAGCCTTGGTCCTGGACTGGGGGACCAGCTCCCACCTCGCCCTTGCTCAGCTCCTTTGATGGTCTCCTGGACATGAGGCAGACCAAAACGTTACGAACTGAACCTTTTTTGGATGGAATGATGCACTGAAACCAAACTTCTTTGAAGGGGTGCAGTGGCTTAACTTTCATTTTCAAAGAGTAACTACAGGAGCCATCAGAAGATGGATGATACCAACAAGTACAGATCATAGCAAAGATAATGGCAGTGAAATCTCTTGCCCTGTGTCTAATTTCAATGACAACAACAAATGCAAAGTGTACAGAGCATGCTGAAAGATAATTTAATTGGAAAACTTAAAAAACTGTTAAAAATAAAAAAAGAATTAATTAAAAATTGACATTATTTTCCTTCTGTTACTCTCCACACACTTAATCGAGGCTTGTGATGGTGAAACCTACAAAAGAGCGTATTTTGCTAAATAAACAGTTACAGATCTCACCATGCCAAATTTTGAACTGCATAGTCAATTGCAATGTTTGCATCTGAGCCTGTACTCACAAATCAGTGTTGCTGCTCTTCTTACGTAGGTTGCCTGCAATCGCTTTTGGTGTGATTCGAAGTGTCCTTTGATCAAGCTCATTGACTTAAATGGAAACCAGTGTCATACAAATCTCTTTTTTTCTAAGAGGAATCAATCACCCAACTTCACCATCTAGCTGTAGCTGTTCAATATTCAGGAAGTAACTCTCTCCACAGCTCCTAAAACTTCTTAAACTGAGCACTAAGGAAGCCCATTCCAAGAAATAATGACATTTCAGTGAGCGAGGAATAAGCACTTTTCTTGCTGTTGATCCTGTGCTTGCAGCTCCATCCTCCACACGTGAGGAGGCAGCAGCTGAAGGGTTAATGGGGAATATTAACTTGTTAGACTGTTGATCTGCCCCAGGGCCACTGGGAGCTTAAATAGGCAACAGTTAATTAAAAATAAACTGACACTTTACTTTAAGGATAGTTTTAATAACCATTTATAAATGTTACATTAAAAATTCATGCACTGTTATCAACTCCTGCTAAGGATTTACAGCACAATGGAGGTGTTATGAATGTTTTATAGCTTCTGTGGAAAACCTCTTCCTGAACAGATATTTTCAGAGGTCTGTATGTCTTCCTTGGGCTGCATCATGCGTACCCAAGACGACACCAGCATGGCAAACACCAGCAGCTTCCCAAGTTGCTCGGGCCTAAATATAGACTTCACTTTGCAACGTAGACGGCTTATCTGCAGACCAGCCCATCAGAAGCCTCAAATATCTCAAGAAAGAGTTAAAAAAAATGAATCTCCTGATTTTCAGTCGAAATTCAGCCCATGTCCAGGACCAGCCCCAGCAGTTTCATGCGTGCTGCGCAGTGGATCAGGTTACTCCGCTGGTACATCGCAGCCCCAGGAGGGTCGCGATAAACAGCTGGGGGCCTCCAAAAGTGCAGCAAATACGATTACAATCTAGAGCAGAGAAAACAACCTAATGCTCCAGGGTAATCTTCATCAGCCTCTCCAAATGCATACACACACAAGCAAACACGCTCCCAAACACATCCGCCTGAACACAAACACATACGCACTGTGCATCTCTATCAACTTATCGCGGGTGAATTTTTGCTCCTGAGTGCAGCTGAGGAGAGGCAGTGAAACTGTTGTGTTTGGCTGAGCAGTGCTTGGCCTGGAAAGCGGTGAGAAACTCCAAGCTATGCGGTTGATAAAGGCTCCCAGGCCTGCTCCTCCTGCCCTACGCTGCCCCCCTGCCCTCACTCCCAGCTGGCCGGAGGGACGCTGATCCTGCCCCGTCACAGAGAAACCCATCCATGGGTGGGAGGCAGCGAGGGACTGTGATAAGTGCTGCCGAAGAGATGATACATAAATTGTACATCTGATTGTCGTCATTAGCCATTTGGAAATGAGCTCCCCCTGACAACGGTGCTGCCCCTTTTGTTTTAGCTCTCTGCAAACACTGCTGTGATTGAAGCTGGCTGTCTGCATGCTTATGGAAAACAAATTTAAGCTAATGTTTACCTGCTTATCTGTGCTACCTCCAGCTCTTCCTGCAGCTTACACAGCAAGTGGCACCTCGGGTGGATGCTGCCTGATGCAAAGGGAGGCGGGAGGGCTGCCAGGACCTCGGTGGCATCTGGGCACAGAAGTGATTAAAAGTGCAAGGTGAGGACCGACCGCCTCCTCTGTGCTTAATGCTGCCCATGCAAACACAGGTCCCTGCTGTGCAGGCACTGATGGAGAACAGCCTTCAGAGTCTGCAGCCAGCCACCAATCACACTGGCATTCACCTTGCTTGCTTTTCTTTTTTTTTCCTCTCTTTTTCTTTGTGTGTGTGTGTTTTGTTTTGTTTTAGAGAAAAGGTTTTGAACATAGGTTGTGGAGCCTGGCAAAGAAAAGGTTAAAAATGAGTAAAAAATACTTGGTGCCAGGCAGGTTCAGACCCCTAATTAGGGTAATTGATAATACAGTGTTCAAAAGTAGCAGGAGCCTTAAGGCTGCTATGCAAGCACCCCTGAAGAGGTGATAAAGTAGGCATTTGCCCAAGTTCATCTCATCAATTTTGCACTTTCAAAGCAGCCAGAGCAAAGATGGATCTCACCCTCCTGCCTTGCAGGTCTGCTCCCAGCTGGGTGTCCCAGCACTTTGCCCTGGCAGGGCTGGATCTAACACCCCGCCAAGGGGCTGAGGTGATTGACTGGGTGTTGAGACAGGTGCAGAGCTCCTGTAAAACCTTGTCTTCTCCTTGTCTTCTCCATCTCGCATTCCCACTCACTCTACTTCTGCACTGTTGCCTGAATTACTCTCATTTAGGGCAACTTCTCCTCTTCTCCCTCCAGTGACAAGGTTTGTTCTGATGGACTCATGAAGGGATGCTTCCGCAAGGACTTCAACAGGCTTGTTTCATTTGATTGTTTGCTTTCGTTCTTTGTTGTCCCTGGGTTCTTTTGGACTCTCAGCTGCTCCCCAGCCTTATCTTCTGGAATTTCTGCTGAGGGCTTGGAGGCAACACAGTCAAAATCCACATGTGATACCCAGGCTGAGAGTTGCTCCTTCCCAGCTCACAGAAGCACGAGGAGACGTGGCATGCACACACACAACTGGGGATGCCACCGTCACACGCTGAAGCAAAGCAGGAGGTTGTGCATGGATGCACAGAGATACACACCCCATGTGCCTGCACTCACAGCAGCTTCCAGCTGCTCGTGAGCATCCTCAGCAATGCTCTGAGATGGCTCCTTCAGGCATGCTGAGCACTGATGAGCATCTCTGCAGCCCATCCAGCTCTTGGGCATGCTGCAAAGCACCTTCTCTCTGGGAAACAGCCAACCCTTAGTACCCTCTCTGGCACATCCCAGCCCACAGCTCCTGCAATGTGCCCTTCCACATCACCCTCTTCTTGCTCCACCTATGCTGCACCCACTATGAGACAGGAAAGCCTGGGATCTTACAAATCTAATTTGCACTTTTGCACCAGATCCTGCGAAACTTGCTGCACGCACTTTGCCCATCAAACCCAGACCTCTGGCAAGCCCATGCACAGATGCAAGTGATGATGGAGAGACTGTCACACAGGAAAACGCGTGCTCCGCAGCACTCACAGCCCCTACCTGGGCCAATTTGCTGCTTTGTTATTGCCACTGGAGGATTGTTGCTGTGTGTTCACTCACCCAAATCTCCCTGCAGCATTTTTAATCTAATCTTCTCTGTAACTGCAAGGTGAGGGTCATTTATAGCTATTTTTCATAAAAACAATATTTCAAACCAAATAACAATAATGCAGAAGAGGAAAAAAAAAAAAAAAAAGACCCTGAGAACTTGGAGAGCAGCAAGCAGGCTCGAATTAAGCTCAGAGACTTGTCTCCCTCTACTGGTCCCCAGACAGGGCAGGCACGAGTCGAACTCCTTTCTAAGGAGAAAAACACAACAGAAACACCAAACACGGCCATCACCACATATTTTTCTCGCTTTCTGTCTCATCATGCACTCACCTTTAAGAGAATCAGGAACAATCTGAGGATGCTTTTAGAGAAAACACGAGAATCTCTCTCCTTTTTGTGACTATTGCACCATGCAAGGTAGGAACCAACACCAGAACATCCCTTACTCCTTTTTCCAAAGGCATGCTCCCCACTGCGCATTTCTTAGTGATTCCTCCTGTTCTGATTTTGCAGGTCCCAGCTATAGGTTTTCCTCTGAGCTAATTCATCTGTAGTTTGTCCTGTAACTTTCCTACCCCAATTCAGTGTGCAGCATCACTGTTGTGTTCTCTTCCAAAGCCCAGGCTCCCAGGGCAGGCATTTCTGCTGGGCAGGACAGCACGGAAGGCTCTGCTGGGCTTTGTGTAGTGTTTTTGGTATAAGGAGAGGAAAGGAAAGGGAAAGAGCAGTCACATGTGTGGGTCTGATTTCAGGATGAGGTCTCAGAGGCATAAACACCCCCTCCTCCCGTAGTTTCTCATTCCCAGATCAATTCTGTTTTACATCTTGAATGTTTGTGTTCAAGGCAGGGGGAAGAATAGTAATTTTTAACTCAAAACATTCATGAGAGTGCTTTAAAACTCTAGACTTAGCACAGCCTGCATCTGCCTGTAATCTGGTCTGCAGTTACTGTCCCTGTCTCTATGATTTTCTGAGGAACTGAAGTTGCATTCTGTTGTTAATATTTGTACCTACAGAGCAACCATAGGTTTAGGCTTCTTTAACATGAGTCTTGCTAAGCTGAGTAGATCTTAAACAATTTCTAAGTATCTCTGATGGTTTCTTTCTGCTTGATAATCTACCTCTTGAATTCTGTAAGAATGGGCATCTATAATGCAATGAAATCTGTAAGAATGTTCCCTGAGTCCTGTGATCATCTGTATTGCAAACAATTAGGGTCTTTCACTGCCTTGATTCTCGAGAAATTACTCTTCTTTTTTTGGATGAAATGTTAAAGGAAATCAATGCTGTTAAGAAAAAGACATCATAATTTGCCAGGGGGAAGGGCAAACATGGTCATTTTTAGCCATCATGAAAACAAAAATTGCTATCCCTAGCTTAAATATCATTGTGATGAAGTTGTTTTTCCAATCACAGTCTCATTTGTGCTGGATACTTTACCAGTATATTGGTCTAACCACAGATAAGATCTCACTGGCATTTATACTAATACGCCTTGAGGAAAAGCAGTATAATGTGCTTATATTATCTCTATAACACCACAGAAAAGCTGAGAAATTTGCCATTTATGTTACTTTTGCTTTTCAGATACTTTCCCATTCACATTTTATCCAAAAGTAGCAGAATCTGCTCTGCAAAATTTTCACTGAAATGCAGCCAGGTCTGGAAAGAACTGGGAACTTTTAGAGCTCTGTTACACAGTGCCCACCTGAAAATGTGAAGGGCAGAGCGAGGAGAAGCCAGTAAGTACTCAGACTGGAAAAGAAGAGGAGTGGCAGCTAATTCCTCCTTAAAATTGTGGGAGGGATGGGATGACCACACATGGAATGCTGGTGGAGTTTAGGTTTTATACCAGAAATTTTCAGCCTAAGTCATGGAAGCTGGAGCATCCATGAGGTTTTTCTGAAAGGTCTGAGAAAAACAGCGGAGAAAAGCGAGCCAAAGGAGGAACATGAGCCAACTGCAAGGGCTTATGTCAGACTTCCACCTACAGCAGGCAAAGCTTCAGGGGGCCTCAAACTAAAATAGGGTGGAAATCAGCATTTTCTTCCAAAACAGGTCAGCCAGACCTATCAACACCACAAGGTGGGGTTAGTCCAGCATGGATCAGCTGCCGACAAGCCCAGGTAGTGAATAATAATTGCAGTCCCACTTCCTGCAGCAGTTTCTCCATAGAGGTTTCTTATTGACCCAATGCAGTTTAGCTTGTGAGGTGTGATGAAACCATAGCCGGAGGGTTTATGGCAGTGGCTGCAGGCTATTAAAGCTCAGATGCCATCCTCAACTTGCACTGTGGGCTCTTCTTTATTCATGACATGACAGCCAGAGGATGAGGTGTCAGGCGTAACACTAACGTTTCTTGGCACCCATTGGTTTGTGCTGCTCACAAAACTTTGCCTTATTTAGGAGACGATTTGTGTATTTATAATTAATATGGATTAGATATTATTATCTATGCAATATGGCAGGCAAGCAGTTTAGTGAGGCTAACAGCTGTTCAATAATGCAAATGATGCACACATAAATTACAGTTTAGTAATGGGATATTATTACCAATGCACACAAAAGTTCAGAACCCAGGGGTGGCAAATATAAATAACCATGGCATGGAAATGTTCCCAAGCTTTCCCTAGGCTTGCAGCTGAGGTGCAGGGAATGGACTTGGGCACCGGTTCCTCCTGTATTCACCAACTGGCCTCACTGTTCACAGCAGTTACGAATGAATGGAAAAAAAAGAACAGCTGGCCTCCAAACAACCATCTAAGCTTTCTGTGCTTGCTCCCAGCCAAAAAATGCTCCCAGTGCTTTTGTTGGCACCTGGAGTTTTTGAAGAAAGGCATTGGGTTTGACAAACGTTCAGTTGGGAAGGTTGGTCTGTTCTGAAAATGAGCTTCCCCTGGGAAGAATGTGTCTGTGTGGCCTCTCCTCTGATTTTTTCCAGCCCATGCTATGATCTCTTATTTTCCTTGCCAGCACAGGCCTCGGGGAGCGATGCTGTTGTGCCAGTGGAGCTGGGGCAGCTGGAAGTCCTGATGTGCTGGCTGAGAGCAGACGGACCTCCCCCGGCAGCAGAGGTGGACAGGCCTGGATAGATGTGCTTGTCCCTCCATGTGAACTGTAAATCCGAGGTGCTTCGGACAGGCTGCATTCCCTCTCTGTGAGCTGCACAGGCCATAGCGTATTTTTCTCACTGAAAATGCAAGAAATGAAAATCCTGGCTCTATTTTTCACACTAATTGTAGAGACACCTGCTTCTAGACCCTGAGCTCTGCCAGCAAAGTGCCCAGAAGTACAGTTTCTCCCCACATTTCTGGCTCAAAGATTCCTTGTCAGCAGCACCCTGTTAAGATTCCTGGAATCTTCAGCTGGAGCTTGAGCTTTATTGGACACCCAAGCCCTGCAGTTCCCAAGAAACCAGGACACAGCAATTCTTGTGTCTTCAGGACTTCCCATCCCACAAATACTGGGGCTCTGTGCAGGACACATGTCCCTCTGCACTACCAGCACCTGTCCCGGCAGGGAAGAGGAATGCAGGGATGAGGAAGGCATGTAACTGCTTTCCTTAACCCAAGCCCAAAAGAAACAAAGCACCAGGAGCACTCATCTCTGCTGGTGAAAGCAACACATCCAGTTCCTCGCCAGCATCCTGCAAGGTACTGGGAACGGGGAAGCTAGGAAGTCTTGAGAGCAGCAAACGTGAGGCACAGAAAGCACTGCAGCTCCGGCACTGCCTCCACCCTAAAGGTGAGGAATGTAGTTGGGCTTGGCACCAGCTTCTTGTGCTTGTTAAGCCTGTCTAGCTGTGTAAAATATACTGACAGGAGTCCTGTTAACACAGCACATCCAAATCAGCTCCTCTGCCAATATCCCTGTAAGGAGCAAAGGAGTGAGGGAGAAGCAGGGCAGCGTGGAAAGGTTTGATTTTTGCAATCCCAAATCAGCTCTCATGCAGAAAGGGATAGCTGGAGACATATAAATAGGTTGAGAGAGAAAAGGGGAACAAGAGTGATGTAAAAACAGAAAAAAGTGAATAAAAATTGCACTTGTCTTCAGGACTGAATCTGCAGAGGAAACATTTATATCTAGAAATCTCAGTGAGTCAGGAGATCAACTACTGCCCATTTCCTTCACTGAATTGTCCTGCAGAGGGGGGGGTCACCTAAGCTGTGGTACACGCTCACTCCTCCTCAGAGCAACAGATGAAATCCACAGGTCTCTTCTCCACCCCAGCTTGTAATTCTGCCTGCAATAGCAACACACGACAGAGGGAAAAGCACAGCATTTCCCCAGTGTCGTAAATAAGGCTGAGATTACTGATGGCTAGAATAGGACTGACTATTGCAATATTTAATCTGCTGGGTGGGCAATTCATTAAAACAGATATCTAGGGCTTTAATCACTCTGCCAGGCTGCCATCTGCTTCCCTCATGCTTCCTCCTAGCTTAGGCCAGGTCTCGATATAGGAGGGGACAGCTTGTGAGAGGCTCTTTGGGGCCTGTGTCATAATTCATCTTGCGCACACAGCAGAGCAAGCTGTTTGGTGCAATGAATCCTACCACGTGCAGGCAACCACACTGCTCCTGCACTGACAGGGACTGGGAGAGCAAGGGGAGTCCCAGGGTTTGGGAACAGGGCTGGGAACAGAAGCGGTCGGGGAACTGGATCCCATAACCTCCCTGCCATGTCAGCAGGGCTTACAGAAAGCATCTGGCAGTATTTACAGAGATGTTATTCATAGGTATGAAATCAATTCATCTCATCAGCTTCCTTGCTGTGATTCTCAGTGGCATAGGTCGTTTCCTCCAAAACCTGTGCTCTTTCTGTCCTGTGTACAACTTTACAAACAGCATTTCCACCCTCCAGGTCATTCCTGCAAACAGCTGAAAAACAGGATGTCAGAATGCTCCCGGAGAGCCTGATAGTGACCTTCACATCACCCATCCAGACCTCTGTGCCAACCCTGACAGCAGCTAGGTTGGACTTGGCTATGAGGCTTCGTCTTACCACAAACCCTGCTCTTTCTCAGGGCATCCCCAGCCAGCAAGCTGAGAAGGAAAGGTCATCATGGGCTGCTTGCTCACTTGGCCAGGCACTCAGCAGGAGAGAACCCTGCTGTGTGCTGGATTGTGAAGCTTGTGGGAATTAAAGACAATATCTCAAACATTCACAGGGAGATTTCAGTGAGGAGAAACATAATCTCTACTTATCTTTCAGCTGTTGGCTCCTCTTGACACACCTGACTCCCATATTCTCTTCCAAGTTGGGTGTGGCTATATTAAGCTGCCTTTCTTTTTTTTCAAGTAAACACAGAGCTGGCCAGAAACTGGTAAGCAAGGGGAAGGCTAAGCTATACTAAGTTGTTTAAAGCATTCAGTGCTTCTCCCCGTGGACACTGTCCCAAGAGACAGAGGGAAGCTCAGAGAATGGGCTTCTAACTTTGGCTTTCAGATAGAGCCCAACAAGGGAAGAGCAGTGTTCAATAAATTCGGATTCCCCTTGAAAGACCTGAGAAGGCTCACAGAGCCGTATGCCAGAAGAATGGAAAATATAAAAATCTCATATTGAGATAGGCACTTGGGTCTCAGGAAGATTAGGAGAGAAATGAAGAGAAAAGAATGGATGGCAGTGGGGCAGACGGGGAAAAGGAGGTATTTCTCTGGTATTTCTGCCATAAGGACTGAAGGATCCCATGGATGACAAGTTAAATGTTATTATTCTTGGGCAAGATGCTGTCATTTTTGTTTGTTAAGGCTCTCAATTCTCAGTCTATGTTTTTCCAATAGGTGGCCTGTACGGGGAGCAATTTTTGTTAGGCTGAACTTCAGGAGGGAAGGATCCTTGGGAGGCTTCATGCCCACTGTGCAGGGAATTTGGTTAGACAACTGAAAATGGATAGATGGTCTTAGAGTCCTATGGAGCCAAGAACAAGGGTGAGTTGGAGATCCCTTCTTCCCTCAGAGGGGTTTATGAAGATCAGCATGAAGCACAGGAAGAATTTTGGGGCACATCACTTAAAGCATCACTGGGCAGAGCTCTCATATAATGGAGAACTGGGCAGTGTGATAATGGGGGAGAGCACAGGATTCTGCCTCTATTCAAAGAAAATGGCTAATACTAGTTGGAAATTGTGGTGGTTTTAGTTACAGGACAGCTGGCACCTACCTGGTACCAGGGAGCAGGGGCAGCTGGAGCTGCCTGCCCTGTGCTCCCTGCTCCCAGGCCTCTTCCAAGCAGCAAACCCACCTACCTCACCTCCCTGAAGAAACTCCACAGCCACAAAGATTTAGGAAGCATTTAGCCAGCCAGCCAGGAGCACTGTCCCAGTGAGAAGTCCATCTTAACCGGTAGGGGTTTAAAACTAATTTGTCCATTTGATTTCCAAGAAGTTGATGCCTTCAGTGCAGTAAATGAGTCTTGTAAATGGAGGTCACAGCAGGGCCTGTTGTTTGCTTTTGCTCCTGTCAGGAGCCAAGCATAAAGGCACTCACATGCCACTCTGCATTTCAAACCAGAAGCAGCAGTCTGGGAGCCTTTAAGTAGGCCCTAATTAGCACTGATAGATTTCAGGGTGCTCTGAGGCTGGTTGTGCAGCCTGTGCAGAGCTGGGAGGCAGCCTTCTTCATTGCTTGAATGACAAAAAGTTTGCTGGGACTTGGTTTTGAAAAAGCTCAATAAAAGTGGTTACGATATGGCCACAGGCTTTGAATTAACAGCTGATCCTACAAAGAAAAGAGGTAAAACAGCAACCAATTAATGCTGCTTCTTTCACATCCTCTCAAAGACAAACTTCCAGAGAGCTGCAGGTGTGGATTTCAGCTGCTTGCTTACCTGCATTTTGTCCAGTCCTTCCAACTGGCAAAGTTGGAGAAGTTCTTAAAGAAATGTGTCAAGTCATAAATTCCCAGTACTTTTTAACTCCCCTGTATATGTGTTCAATAGTTTATGAACTGTTGCAGAATTATGATGATTAGGTTAAGTTTCAGCAGCTTGTGCTTTTAACTTGGCGTGCCTCCAGTTGTGACAAGTATGTGTGTGTTGAAAGGCGATGCCCTATATGTCTTTGACTCATAGAACTATAATTCTGCATTGGTTCTGTTCCAGCGAGCGGAGAAAGAATCCTGAAATAGTCAGCAGAGACAAATTATTCCATGAGAATTAATAAATCCTAGTTTCCATGTATTTGTGTCACTGTTTAACCCCCAACATTCCCCTCTTTGAGTCACCTTGCTAGAGGCATTTACCATCTTAATCACCTACTCTATTACCTCTGGCATTCCTCCACCCCCACGGGCTCTGTGCTGAGCTGTATTCCTTCCCTGTGAGCTGGGATGTGCTGTGGCAGAGCTGTAGTGCACTATCTGCCTGGCCCATGCATACATGATGACCAAAGTGTTGCCCACTACAGTGGATCCTGTTCAGTCTTGCTCACAGGATTGCATCCTCCTTATTAAGGCTCTGTGTGGGGGAAGGAGTGATCTTGGCACTAGTGTGGTGGAGATGCAGGCTACTGGTCTCAAATAGAAGCACACAGGGGACACCTTTGCTTTTCTTTGTCATCTTCACATACCTTCTAGTTGCAGCCACTGGAACGCAGTGAATATGTGAAGTGCATGTGAAAATATTTGGGCAAGCTCATGTGTTGTCATTCTGGAGGCTGAGTTCAAAACTCTGCTCCAGCACAGTGGCCTTGGACAAGTCTCTGCTTTGATTTCTCTACATGAAGGACCATACCACTGCTGTTTTGTGCGTTATCTTTTGCCTTTTTGCAGATTTTACAATCTACATGTGTGTGCAGGTGACTTAAAGCCATGGTCTCAGACTCATCTGTTGACCAGCGCTATTCTGCTGCTAACTCAGCATCCGCACTATCTCCCTGCCCAGATGTTGTACATGGCAGTATACCAGTGTCTGTACAAGGTCCAAGAAGACGCAGTGACTCTCAGGGGTGAAATAAGATGAAATCTTGTGTTGTTGATAGATCATTGCAGTGGTACTATTCTAAACAAACCACAGAAGTGGTTTTAATTTAAACAAACAAACAACAAAAACACCACCAACAAGAAATTTTATATACGCAAAGTTAATGCAGGAGGGCAAAAAGCTTTATCTCCAAATGAAAGGTATACAGAAATGAAGAAGAGGAAAAAACCCAAAATCTTACACAACTTAAGGTGGAAAAAAAAAAAGGTCAGTTAAGAAGAGATTTAATTGATAATGGTTTAGATAATGTCAAGTGAAGTTTCTATTCTCAGCCCAAGTGCAGATGATGAGGCAAAAGGACTAAATGTAGAAATTAAAGAAATACCCATTCAAAGCTAAACTGAGAAACCTTTTGTCACACAGAGAATCATAAGCGAGTGAGAAGTCCCAGCAGGAGAGGTTCTCAAGGCAAAATAACACTGGGGGCATTCAGGAAATAATTAGCTGGCTTCCTGGAGAGAGCAAGTAGATGTGTGTAAGGAAAGGAGGAGTGTGAGAGGAGGGGGAATGACTGGAATGAGATAAGATTCTAATAGAAAGAATGGATGAGGAATGAGGGGCCTTTAACTCATTCTATGCAGGGGGAAAAAGTAATCAAGTAAGTAAAGGGAGAAGATCTGTTATGCTCAATTTAATGAGCTCCTCTGGAGTGGCAGTCTAGATCAGAGGTGTGAAGTGAGGCTCCTGGCTCAGCCTGAGATAAACCATCCCATCTCACAGCATCACCTCTTCAGGCGGCAACTTGTTGCAGAACAAAGTGATCCATTGGCTGCTCCTGATCCCTGCAGCCCTGCGTGCATGTTTGCGGGTGTTTGCTCTCCATAGTTTGTGGTTCTGTTGTTTAGCCAAGCCTCAGCTGGAGCTGCTGGGATGGCTTTGCTGCACTTGTTGGGCTGGACCTGCATGGCTCCTGCACTGATCCCCATTTTGATCAAGGACAGAAGCATTTGTCAACAATATTAATAGTGTTGTTATGGATGCTGTTGGAATCAAAGCATTTTTGTAGGAACAACCCTTCCAGCTTTCGTGGGAGGATCTACTCATCTATTTGAGACACCACATGCCAATGTAGAGAGTTGCCCACCAAACATACCTGTGTTTTTCAGCTGACAACAAATGGAGGGGCAGATAACCATCATACTCACTATCTGAATTTTGGGTGGTTCAAACTGGTCCCACGCTGAAAGCAACACTCCAGTGCAGAAGATTTTCAGCAGGGCCTTGATATTTCTGCCTGGAATTTTTATGATCACTTTGATGTCATTGCTACGAGCGAGCACCTTCTGGTAATTCTTGTGCAGGAAGTTTCTGCCACAATTGCTCTCATCTCAGCGGTTTCTCATTTTTTACTATAAAAGTGATAAACGATGATGCTTTTAAAATTAATTTCCATTCTAGCAGCTCGTGACAGCCTCTTTGTCTATGTTACTTGGGACAAAGCAAAAAAATTAAGAAAGGGATTTCATAGGTTTTATCCTTGGTGCTAACATGGAAGAAAATATGAAATTGTACCAAGAGGTGCAACAGCCACATAAAGACACACTAAAGACATTTTTCTGTATCAAATACATCTTCTGATTTTCTCCCTTCACCACCATGCCCAAACTGAATGATGTTCTTTGTAAGCGAATGAAGGCTCTAACCTTCCCATATTCTACATATTCTTCAAGCAGGTAGCAAGTAGCTAAGCCCCACCTGCCTATCAACCCTTAATTGGAGGACTCACCTTTAAGGGAAAGAGTTCAGCCTTTGATCTATCCAACAAGTGGCTTTTCAGCAGTGACTGCTAAGGTGGGCTCCAATTAGCACTCACTGTACTAGTGGCATCTGCTGTATAAGTAGGAGTGCTCTAGGAAGCAGGTGAGCCTGTCTCAGGATCTGACCTGACCATTGAGCTCAGGCCACTGAACAGCTGCCAGAGGCTAATTGCTGCAAGCCATTGCCAGCCTCTGACTGCAATACCCATGTGCAGACACCAGCCCCCCAGTGCCCCTGTGATGGTCTTCACTCATCCTCAGGAAGTTTCCCTGTCATTACAGTCCCTTCTTCCACAGTCTCACTGCAGCCTCAGTCTGAAGGAGGCAATCTGTGCCAGTCTCTGCCCTTGCTTTGATGCAGTGTCGTGTTAGTAGCACATTCCAATGAAAAGTGGTTTGAGGACTGCCAGCAACCTCTTGTCTGGAGTGTTTCAGAGCTGCCAGCTATGCAGCATGGATGGAATGTTGTCCAAGTGTACAGGTCAGGCCACTGAAAAGGGGCTGGAAGAGCCTTACCTGACCTATGAGGACTGGGGCTATGGAACAGGGTATTAGTCATAGTCAGAGCTCAGACACCATTGCTAGAAACCCTGCTCTGCTCCATATCTCAACAGCAAGCGGTTGAGCTCAGCATACTTACCATCACCTTGCATGTTTTTTGTCAGAGTCTAAAACACCACCTCAATCTCAAAACAACCCCAAGCTCAGGTCTGTCCCCAACAGTGTCCCCACTCTATACAGGTGAGGGAACCCATAGCAGATTTCCCAAAGAGCAGTCCTTCTTCCCAAAAGAGACCATGGCTGTCTGCAGGAGGCTTAAGGCAGACCCTTCCTCACATGCTTCCTCCAAAGCAGGGGCCATCGCAAACCATCCCAGCAGGAATTTTCTGTGCCTGAACACAGAAGCAGTTTCCTCCCTTGCTGCTTCTCTGCAGTCTGTTTCCATGCCTTTCTGTCACAGCCTGCCAATGCAAACAGCAAACACAGTCCAGCACCAGTCAACGTTAGGAAAAGGTCACTGAAGCCTTAATCATGCTCCCAGGCTGTTCCTAAGGAGACGAAGGGGAATAGGGCACTGTGGCTGTAAGCTGCAGTTTAAATGGGACAGAAAGACAGAAAGACAGGAAAAAAAAAAAAAAAAAAAAAAAAAAAAAANAAAAAAGCTTCTGTCTTCCTCTGAGGCCCCTGACAAGGGGTAAATGAATGAGGATTTACAAAGACTGGAGATCAGCATTTGGGCGTATTGAAGGAGCAGAGACTATAGGAGGTCTGGGAGGGGACAGCAGAGGGTGTACAAACCCTTTAATCTGGCAGATAGCAGCTGACGGGGATGCATGTTCCAGCCTGCTCCATGACACTGTAGATCATGTTAGCCTTTGTGCTGGTTTAATTGGAGCTTTGCAGTTGCCCTTGGTCACTGCTAATTGCCTTAATTGAAATGGTGCGCGTCTGCGCAAGTGGGGATACATGCTCGTGTGGGTTTAAGAAGAAAATACATCCTCAGCGTTCCTCGCCATTGTCCAATGAGCTTGGGCTGAATTATGTGATTGCATCAGCTGCTTGCTGTGCTTTAGAAAAGCTGGCTGGATTTATTGCAAGCTGATAAAAACCCAGCTTTATGCTGCATTGGTTGCACTTGATTACTTCGAGGAAGGGGAGAATAGAAGGAAAACAGAGCAGTTGTCTGGGTTTGTAATGTTCACCCTGATGCAGTGGGGTTTCCATCTGCACCCTTTCTCCCTACACTGGGCATCTCCTCTCTGCCTGACTAAGGCTTGTACGTATGGCAAATGGAATTAGACCAGGAGCTCACATTTTGCACATGGATTTTCTCCAGGCTGAAGGTATTGGAACAGGATAGTTCTGAGACCCTTAGAAATATCTCGAGGCTCATTCAAATGGAGAAGGAGGAGACATGAAGTCATCTATCTTCTCTACCTCTAAACAGGTCATCTCATCAGGAAATTGAGCACACATCCCAGTGCTTCCCCATGTCCTGTTGCTCAGCCCCTGTCCCAGCAGAACAGAGCCTCAGGCACTTGGTGTAGCTCCCACGTGTCTCCTGGCAGTAAGGTATCAGGCCTTAGGACTATAACCAATTGCCTATAATGGCGTGAATTCCCCCAGAAAGCAGAGTCAGTCACTCCACCACCTTGCTGAAGGCTCTAATCTCTAAGCAGTTATATGAAAGCTGTGACTGGAGTTAAGGAAGTCCTATACTTCACGGTAAGAAGCCCAAGCAAAGGGCAGGCCTTCAGAGACATCTCTGTACACGTCATCCCCATACTGGCATCTGACTGCCTGGCATCTTCCAAGGCCTTTCGTTCTCCCTCGTTTCACAGGAAGACAAAGTGCTGATCTCAGGGCCACCCAACCTTGAGCTGGGTGCCATGACACTAGGACTAAATCCTTCAATTAAATCTGGACCTAAGACTCTACATCAGTGCAAGGACCTAAAAGCTTGCACAGGTTTTGGCATAAGGAAGATTTGGCAGCCCACGAAGATGCATCACTTTGAGTTAATTTATAAGGACTTGGACAGGAAGAGAGTTCATTTAATTGAAAGATGTAATTATCAGGTGTTGAAGGCAAAGAGGCTCATTAATTTCTGAGACATGCTGTTGACTGAAATGTCCTCATTTCCATTTTTCACTCCATATCAAGTCTGAATCCATGTGCTGGGCAGATCACTGTTAGCCTTTTGCTTGTTTTATTTTCCGCAGGGCAGGGCTTTGCCTTTAGCCCAACGGTGACCACGTGGTGTGCGGGCCTTTCATTGTTGTGCAACAGCAAGAGCTCCCGTGGGGACCTTGACATGGTTTTATTAGGGTCTGGACCCAGATGGCTCCCAAAGCTTCTGGTAACTAGGTTGATTGGTCTAAGGTGGAAGGTAATGGATTGCACAGGTCATATCTGGTGATGGAAAGGGAGCTAGGGACTTCCTTCACATCTTTTCTTCTTTCTTCAAGTTTTATTGCTTATATCTTGCAGCAAAGAGGACAAAGATACTTGGAGGACACAGGAGGGAGGGAATCCAATGGGGGACCAGTGGGAGGTTGTGGCTGGCGGCTAGCTGTGTCATTTGTCCAGAAATCTAGATCACAAGCCTTTCCATCTGGATTTTCACAGCTGTTCCACCACTACCACTTCCTCACCTCTGCCCCCAACACAAACTGGAACTGCCTTGCCACCACCCTCCTTGCATTGGTATTCCCTCTGGCTTACCAGTCTGCACTCAGATTTATGATTTATTTAGAATTGGATTACACTGAGGCTCAAGGCCAGCACTCCCTAATCCGTCACCGTCCCTGCCATGGCCGTACACAAACATTTGTTTTAGCTGCATCAGCATCTCTGGCTCCTGAAGAAGGACGCCCATTGTTAATTGCTATAGCAACCACAATTCAGGGTTTGGTCTTTTTTTTTTTTTTTCCCCTTAATACTCCTATCCTTGCCGAAAAGCATTGGCATTGTCAAGTGATAGATATTTATAACTTAATATAACAGTGGCATGTCTAAGATATGCCATTGAAATGCATCACAGCCAGAGTTGTTCTGTTATTTGTTTTTGTGCTGAATAGCAGCAAGCACTTTAAGTTATTGTCCTCACACCCCCATAAAAAGGGAAAAGAAGGGTTGTATAATTGTTGCTCATATTTATAGCAATTGGATGCAGAGTGCCAGGGTGCAAGGAAGTCTGCTTTCAGCAATGTCACTCAAGACAATATTGAGGGCTCTGTTCCCTTCAAATACGCTGATCATGAATGTCTGTGTGGATTGGGAAATGAGGTTTTTGGGTTTGTATGAACAAACCGATTATGCCAGGGGTATTTTTGGCCCCAGCTGGCTAAAGTTTGATGAGCTAAGATGTGGAACCAACATAAAATAATGAGTAAGCCCTCTGAAATTACTGAGCAGAACTGCAAACTAGGAAAAAACAACCCATCTTTAATGCCCCATGACATGAGTGTGGAGAGCTTTCACTCAGCCTCTTTTCTATTACTGTCTAAGGCCCTGTGGAGATTTGTTCTTCTCAGACACCCCTGGGCGATGCGTGGCCAGCTGACCATACACCTATCATATGTTGGGATAGCTCGGAGGATAGGGCAGAAACCCAAGCCTGAAGCGTGCTGCAAGTGAGGCATGTTTGTCAAGTGCTATATGGATGGAATTGGAGGGAAGAGTGAGCCAGAAGAACAGGTAAGCTTCCTCTAAAGAGGTGGAAGTAGCACTGAGGCTACCAAGGCTTGCACAAGTGACAGTGCTGCAGCCTCTGCACAGAGCTCCTGAATGAGGTAGGGCCATCAGGGTGAAAATCCAGGAGCCTCCAACAAGAAACATAGCCCACTATGTCCACGCTCAGCTCTTCATGCCTGCTCTTCCCATGGTCTCAAATCTTAGTTTCCATGGTGCTTCTAATGCTTAGGTGATAGTAGGTTCCCCAGCCTGTTGTGGGTTGGAATAACCCTTGGCAGATCAAGTCATCATCCTTAGGTTGGGAGGGAAAGCCCCCAGCTCTGCTGCTCCGGTGTGAGGCATCTGATGCCATTTCACTGCAGCTGTTATGTGAGCAGGAGACTGCATAAGAAGTGGCTTATAGGGCTGGGGTGGAATGAGGTAGGGCATTTCCTCGAACAGCTTTCAAACCCATCAATGATTTGATTTGCTTTCTGTGAATGCTTTAGCTCAACAAACAATTGCAAGCTACACAGTCGCAAGGTAAAATGAGAAGCCCATGGGCATTAATTATATATATAGATATTAAAAAAGAAACTACTGCTTAATTATTGTTTGCAAATCTCGGTATTTAAATTGACTTATTTGCAAATGTCTGTTTAGAAATTGACTTTGTAATTATAAAGTCGGTGCAGGCATATCACAGGCCCTGGAGGGGTCTCTAACGAGGAATGATAATGTACCAGGCAAAGTGAACTATCCTGAGCTGCATTTTAATAACCAAGAGGTGCTTGGGAGGGGGAGCAGAGGGTCCATGAGAAATCCCAAAGCCAACAATAGAAGAAACAAGAGATGGAGGACAGAGAGAGACGGCTCCACAAAGCAGAGAGCTAACATGTTTGAGAAGGGGCTTCAGGGGAACAGGCAGCTCCTCCTGAAGCCCCAGCAATAACAGTGAGCTGGAAGCAACCTTGGTTTCAGCTCTTGAATGAGAATGAGGCAGTCTGCGGGCAGCCAAGCGCTGGCTGCTGCAGAGCCGTAGCTGCCCACCAGTAGAAGTGACACTGTTGGGCACACATCCAGACGTCCCCTCACCAGGCACCCCTGCAGCAGGGGGATGGACTCACATTGATGGTCATAAGCCCCTTCATGGGCATGTTTGCATGCAGGGCAACTCACGCTGCCTGCTCCCCAAGCTATTAGAAAGTGAAGTGGTTCCCAGATCTGATATCCTTTTCTCAGACGTGAGGCCTTGCTAACCAGACTCCATGGTGGAAGGCAATCTCCACAAGGGCATGGGGTCAGCTCGTATCTCCTGGTGCCTGTGACTGTGCTCTGTCATGTGAAGCAGGTGACCTCTGACAGGTTGCAAGGTCTTCTGGGTGAAGAGTGGTATATTTTCCAGGCCACAAATCTTTGTCGCTCCCCCAGCATGTGCAATAACTCTTAAGATTTAACTTCTGCATGTGTCCAAGAGGTGTAAGTACATCAAGAGCAGAACAGGAGTGTTCTATCACCTCCTTCTTTCCATCATCCTTCACAAAAGCACTGCTGGTCTCCAAATCCAGTGGTCTAGGGTATTTCTTCTTTATGGACCATAACCATTAGCTTTCAAGCCAGCCACTGGCCCATGATTTCTTGCATAGTTCATTAACCAAGAGGAAACAAAGCTTGGCTGCTAAGCTGCACATTACCAAGATCAACAGCTGGCAGGGTGCAAAAATAATAACTAAAAAATATTATCATAAGCAAAAGCTCTGGGTTTTTGACTCTGCTATGCATAGTCATGTTATCCCTTATTCGTGAGCATTCAGATGGTGCCAGTATATTCATGAAAATGTGGCAGCTTAAGACAAGGTCTGAAAGTTAAATAGGATCCAGGATCCTGCTGGAACAGAATAATATTACACTTCGGAGTGAAACCATGAGTGAAAGTGTGGTCCTTGTGAAATTAGAGGCAAACACCCAACACCTTTTTTGACATCACTGGCAAGGCGAAGAAGCAATGTGAATCAAAAAACAACGGTTTCCCTGACCAAAACAGCCGTGTTGGTACAAAGCGCAACTCTGATGGACTCACCACCTTCCTGATATGTGTCTCTAAATGCTAAGCACTGCTCAGTGTTTGCTGTCTGTTCCACTGTGCAGCTTGTGCCTATTAAATACATTACAAATTCTGCTTGGAACAGCAGTGTATGCCTTGCTTGAGAGAGATAAGAAGCCCCACCAGTTATAACCAGTGACATGGAAGACCCAAATTCCTTTATGTCCGCATGAGCTGGCCAGCAATAAGCTATCTCCCATCCTAAGGCCAGGTAGCTGTATTAAGGCAGACGTGAATATAAAATAGCCACTGAGAGATCTGTTGGAGGCACATGGCCCTGGACATTTTATTCAGCCTCCATGGTGAAACTAGCCCAGTCAATCGTACTGAGATTTTCCGGTTGTCCTGCTCACTAGTCCAATGCATTTGGTTTTCAGTTATGTCACTGAAGCATTAAAAGAAAGAAATTAAGGAAGGAAGAGAGGAAGAAAGAAAAGCAGCAGCTTGTGTTGAATTAAAATGGTGGAAAAACAGCTCCAAACATCTTGATTAGATTTGAAATGGAAATGTAAGCTTCTTGTCTCATTACTAAAAAAAAAAACAAACGCATTGCATCTTAGTATCCACTCTTCTAACTGAGGAATGATCTGCTGTCCTTGTTCAACTGCAGTGTTTCCTCTGTGGGCCTCCATGTTGTGATGTTGTGGTGCAGGTGCAGCAGCTTTCCCAGATGCAGGATTCAGAGTGGGATCAAGGCAGCATCGTGTCAGCCTGCACTGACTCTTATGTTCCTCCCCAGGTGGGTTCTGCTCAGAGGTCTGTAGCATCCCATTTATTTTTATTTTTCCCACAATCCTTCAGCTCAGGGGTTGTACTAGAACAATAATTGTTCAAACATGAAGCATATTACATCTCATATTAATGCATTAATTAAAACCATCCAAGATCTCAAAAGTTTGTCGTTGATTCAGAGCGAATGGGACCTGCAGATAATTAATGACTTTCAATGACAGTTCTTGAAAAATTGGTTTCTGGCAGCAATCAGCATATGCTGGATAGGTTTCTATTTTATAAGCCTGTTCTGTTCTTCAAGACACAAGAAACAGTGAAAGCAGGCTGTTCTTTTCAATATTAATTAGACCATCATTTATTTGGAAGAGAGAGTTTTTTGGTTTAGATACTTACATGTCAGCTGCTGAGAATTCCACCCTAAGTCACTTAATAGCCCATTAAGAAATTGTTGTGATGACTAATTATTTATTACAAATTCAGAATCTGTTTACTAGATAGCTTCAGTTTTATTAATTAATAAGATTACCACTTACATCCCAAACCCACGATGACTATTCTGGCATTGTCTTGAAATGCAACATATGTGAAATACGATACATCTCGCATTTTCCTATTAGAGTGTTTTAAATTCTGTCTGTGGAATATGACTGTTCTGCGCTTCACTGTGGACACATCATTATGTCAGATTACAGCTAACAACTAATAACAAATACTAATAAAGGGCTTGATTTTACCTTTAGGAGCAATGGAGCTGTAGACAAACTGTGCCTTTGCATGTATCTATGCTACCAGCCAAAATAAATGGTGACGAGCCATGGTACAGAGTGGTTAGCCTCAGTTAGCCAGCTGATGAGATGAAGGCAGCCCAAATCCCAGCTCTGGTGAACTATTAGAGCTCAAGTCCACCCAATGGACTGGAACTAAAGGTTGAACCGGGGTTGAACCCGATTAAAAGAGTACTTCCATTGCATATCTTTAGAGAGCCCTCTGGACAAAAAGTCCCATCCTACTGCCCTTTGTCAGGGAGAATAGGTATTGCTTGTCTACTTCTACTAAATATGAGCTTCAGACTGGGTGTTAACTATGCTTAATTTCCTAGGAACTTATTCACAACTTCAGATCCAAATCCTTCTCTCTCCACACAACTCTTTTCAACTTCCATGCCTAGGCTGGATGCTCAGTGCCTGCCCAGATGCCACAGCTGCCCAGATGTTCCACTAAGGCACACTCTTGCAGCACCGAGACGCGCAAGGTCTCTGCCCAAAGGAGCCTGCAGCGTGTGTAGCGTTCATCACTTTCTGTGGGCTGACCTTGAGGAGAGCACCTTGGACTCTCTCTGTGTGGAAACAGCACCGCGTCTAATGAAAATCCATACTGAGAGGGTATGCAAAGATCAGACTTGATTAATTCTTTCCAGAGGTGCCCCCACAATGTCAACATTGATCTGCTTCCTAGTCGCACAGTTTTCTCTCTGCTGACAACCATATGCCAGTCAGAGCTCTACTGTATTGTAAATTGTAACAGATATGGAGATGTGATCATTAAAATACCCAGGGAATACACAGCAAGTCATTGTTTCGCTGCTTTTGCCAAGAAAATCTCACAGTCACACTGAAAAAGTAAATGTTACGGGCCAATCTTACAGCAAAGAAGTTAATCCTACAGCGAAATTGGATGAAATGCCTGAGGATGGGGATCAGTATGTGGGTTTCTGTGCTGTCTATGCTAAAAAGTTGCTGCTTTATGAAGCAGGCTTGTATGACAATCACTGAAATACACCGGGATTTTATTTCCAGCCATACCTGTGGGAAAATAAAACTGCCTAGTGTCTATAAGTGGTCACTCTCAGAGTGCCTGTGTCTCAAACTGCCCTTGGATGGTATTTCGTTAGACATGGCTTAGGACTAAATCATTTCATCTTACCAGAAGAAGGCAAACTCTGCACCGTCTGTCTTCCTCCATATGCAACAGGACCTAGTGGAGTCATACTGGATTTCCATGAGCCTGGAGCCATGCTGCCACTGGCTTTGGCTCAGACCTGCAATGTGTAACTGAGGTGTTCACCAGCTGCTCACATCCACTTCTCATAAACTTGGCTTGAATCTGGGGACATGGGTTTCGCCCTGTCACCACTCGGCTGTTACTTCTGTCGAGGTTTAACCACTCCTAATAGCCTATGCTAATGGGCAGGAACCTTATTTTTGTATAAATACAGACCTGGGAGGCTTGTGCTCTGGGAAAGCCTACTTAACACCTCCGAGTAATGATGATCTATTTTAAGAGTGACCATTATTATTAATAAAATCCACCAGCCAGGGATCTGTCATTTTGATGTACGTTTTAAGGCCAGCTTCACCGTTACTCAGAGATCCACCTTGTTTGTTCATTTTTCAAACTCTGCAGTTTAAACTTAAGAGTCAAATTAAAATACTATAAGAAAAAAACAAAACAAAACAAAACACAAGCTTCCCAATAAGAGTTAAAAGAAGGAAAATGAGAGAGAAAATAGATTATTTTTTTCTTAGGGCCCAAACTTTGAAACAGAAGCTTTGCAAATAATCACCACATGACAAAGACAACACATACACTGAAGATATATGGAGGTACTTGCTAAAGGTCACAAGTACACATGAAAGATCTCCTTGCCAGAGTAAGTGGTGCCCAAGAAAAATGCATTGAAGATTACTCACCTTTCAAAGGAGTTGCAGACAAATGAGTACGGCCTTTCAAAGGGGCAGCGTGATTATGACTGGGTGCTTTCCTTAAAATGCCTCTAAAGGCAACAGGAAAAAGAAGTCAGATTAAATCATCAATTCAGCAACATCTTGCTGCTCATCAAGCTGGAATTTGTAGAGAAATAAAGGTTGAAAACAATCCAGAAAGAGATGTCTGTGCAGATTGCAGAGTGCTTTCCATGTGCTACTCTGCTCTGCTCGGTTCTCGTGTCTCACCTGCACCATGCCTCGGCGCATTTCCCGGCATTGCATTAAACAACGCGTGCACGTTGCTGTACCTGCTGCTATGACACTAACTGCTTTGACTTCCACAAACACAGTGGCCAAGAAGACATCACAAAAGCACCTCACCTCATCTCGAGTGTGGGAGAGGGAGAATGATGAGTATGAGTTTTAAGGAATAGAAAGAGAGAGAGAGATTTTATTGCTCAAGGGGAAAAAAAGAGATTATAATTGAACTGCAGAAAATTCTCCACATCACAGGTAATGGTGCCTGGGTTACCTCTCTTTATCTGTGCAATAGAGATTAGCAAACGGGGTCATAAAGGGAAATGAAAGTCAAATAAATTCCGGGCCAGCACTTGGTAAGTACTGATTTCCTACCATTTAGAAAAGGGAACATCAGGGCAAATGAAGTGGCACAGCATAAGGCGGCAGCCAAGGGAGAGCCACGCTGCTATGAACACAAGCTCCCATGCCTCAGCGTGCCTTTGTGGGGGCTGTGGGAGGTCCCTGCAGGAGTAAGGGGCTGTTTGGCTTGGATCAAGCCTGTAGCACTGAGAAACTGAGGCCTTGGCCAAAACTGATTTAAGAAGAAACCCTGGAGATGTAAGATATTCTCTCCCCACTGTTTTTTATTGCCTGTATCCTGCAGGTTCCCATTTCTCCCCCACAAAAAAAAAAAGATGAATGAATGTAAAGCATGCACAAGCTGTGAGCACAGTATGGAACTAGGCACCTGATGTTGGCCTCTTTCCCTGCACCCATCCTTCCTTGGACAGACTGCACTGAGCCCTCAGAGCAGTCCTGCAGCAATGAGGGATGCTCACACCCACTGTGGCTGTCACCAAGACAGAGCAAGGGGAGGAGGCATCCAAGATCTGTCCAGCAGAAATCTTCAGGCTTTTTTTGAGAGTTTCTGATGGACTGCAGGTCCTACACCTGACCCAGTGTTTCACCTTCACATTTTGGTGTATTTTACACCAGCAGCCAGCACAGTCAAAAATTTCAAGAGAGTCTGGAGGCTCTTATCCCAAGATTTCCCAATCCTGTCAAGAGTTTGATTCTCCAAAATTGGTGGAAATAAGATCTCTGGAAATCAGGTTTCTATAAGTATATCCTATGCAGAATAAATGAAACACAAGAGGAGAAAAGAAACTAAACAGCCCAAAGGAAGCAATACCACAAGTCACTTTGGATATGTTGAAAGCTCCTTTCTGCTCTTTTTAGAAGTTACTGTTTCCTGTTGTGAATGTTTTTGCCTGGATTTCTTAAGTAATATTTACTGACCTTCACAAAAGTTTTACAGCATTGCTAGCCAGTAAAATATTCAGGGAGCTTTGTGAAGGGAGGATGATGTCTGTATTGAAACATCTTTTCTTGGAGTGTCAAATTAAATCAGAATTCACCTTCCTCCCCCTTGCCTGGACAGGCAGGGCAAGGCGAAGAGGATGACCAAGACGGGCTGGGCTGTCAGAGGCTGTCAACAGGCAAAAAGCTGCACAGCCCCCCCCAGCCTGCCCACTGCCCATTATACTGATGGAGACCAGACCTCACATGTCCTGTGCCTTGCAGTACTGTGGGCAATTGAGCACAAAGCTGGCCCAGCAGTTGGTAATGCATGAAGCACCACCATCTCTATCCCTCATTGCGGGGGTGGTCGTATGCATCAGGGTTATTAGATTGCCTTTGGAGCATGAAGAGCCTGCTTAAGTTCAAGTGAGGCAAGAAAATCTGTCTTGCAGGAGAGAACTGGGACAGAGAACTGGAGGAAGACAGTCAGTGGGGGTGGGTAGCAAAGATGGACAGAGATCAGAGAGAGAAATAAGCCCATCTGCACTCTTCTCCGCTCACCTCTTTCAAGGAAATGTGTTCCCAACCATTCATTCCTTTGCTCCCTCCCTCCTCCCCAGTCACATATTCTCTTGACTTATTTGATGCTGTTTGAAATCAAGTACTTGGTTTACCCTTCTCAAGCGAAGCTGATCTCTCCCAGCATGACTCTGACTGCAGCGGGAGGCACAGCGGGATGCTGGATATGGAAACCTGGCATTAGTATCACTTTCAGATGACAGCAGATCAGAGAGCTGGACCTGGGAGCGAATTAATATAGGGCTAGGATTCACTCGGAGGGTTTGCTGCTGTCACACTCCTCTCAAGATGTGAGAGAGAATTAATGCAAGGGGCTGAGATTCACTGCAAAAGCTGCGGCGGCTGCCTGTCATCAGAGGGAGCTGTGGGGCCTGGGTGCCAGGGAGTACAGGGAGCGGGTTTGCTCCAGAGCGTGCAGTATCCCACAGGGCAGAGGGGATCACTTTGCTCCCAGGTCTCTGGGTTAATTGTTTGATCCAAAATCCACCAGTGCTGATGACTGAGGGTTGGGTTAACCTCAGACATAGAACCAGTTAGCACAGGGTCTTCTTGCTTCTCTGTGATCCCAAGGGATTCACACTCTTCACTTGGGGCTGATGCAAAGGAGAATCTCATGGAAATGGTCCTGTCAACCCATTGCCCAAGGGACAAGGCACCCTTAGAGCCACTGGGACCCATCTGTAAGTGTCCTTGGACAGAGGACAGAGCACTGAACCCAAGGGGGACCCCAATCACTGACCCTCTGTGTGGGCAGGGGTGGAGCTTTCCTCTCTCTGTGGAAGGAGAGCAACTAATTTGGGAACAGAATTTGGCTCCATGTACAGCAGATGCTGGCTATCCAACAACACAGCCCTTTTCATACACCATCATCCTTGAAAAGCAGCATCAGTTGTCCTGGAATGATTTATCTCACCCTCTGAATCACAACGGGCAACCTACAGCTTCTTGCCTGCATGTGGTCACAGCCCTCCATCCTCTCCTGTTTCAATGAGGCTATCAGGCACCTGGGCTGGTTGCAACTTGTTGCTCTAAGTATTTTCAGGTGGCCACCATCAGCCTGGCTTTATTTGCTGCGGTTCACAGAGCATCTCCCTTCTCCTGGTGAACCATTGTGCCTGGCAGAAATGCACCCTGCAGGGATACATGCACAAACACTAAAAAGGGGTGCAGGAAAGATGGAGAGAAAGATTGCAACAGACTGGCCCACATTTTGGAGTGGTTAGCAGTTGTTTAGAGCAATGCATCCCTGAGCCAGGGATGCGGGGCAGGAGGCATCCCTCTTTTCAAAGGAATGGAGGTTTGGAGCCTGGGGCATAAACACAGCTGAGGATTCTGAAAATAGACAATATCCTTCAAACGCAGCCTAGGGATGAGATCAAAACGTCCCATACGCCCCGATTTCTTGAGAAGAGAAAACAAAACAAAACTAAAAAGGGAGGAAGTAGACCCTTGGAAGCAAAATAAAGACAGAACAATGGGAAACTAAGCACTGGAGGAGGCAGCTTCAAATAATTACCCTGTGCAAGCCTCCTGCTGGGAAGCAGCATATGCTGGAGGAGCCCTCGTTGGGGACACAGGATGCACGGCAGGAGGAGGGCGAGAAGAGGCGGCTTCAAAGCAGCACGTGCCAGCCAAGCTCGGGAGCTGCTCCAGCTCCAGGGAGGTCAGCACAGCGATGCCAGGGATGAAAATATCCTCCTGCTTAAAACAAATCCCTTCCTTCCATCGCCGAGAGCACTTGGTAAAAAGCAGCAGGCGAGGGACTAATGTTGTAGCAGGTATTTGGGTCACGGGCTGTCACTCAGTATGGGCAAGCAGTGCAGGTGCACGTCACTCAGTGCCCCTGCTCGGAGCAGCGCGTGTGGCTCAGCTCCGTGGGGCCCCTTGGGGAGCTGGGAAATGGCATCGAAGTGCTGGAGATCAGAGGTCCGGCTCAGCGCACACTGCACGGAGCGCAGCGGGGTCGGCTGCTTGGTTCTAGGGATCAGCAGCACTGCATCGAAGTTGTAATTTCCTGGTGTCATTAATGAAAAGTTAGGAGCCAGCACATGGAGAGAGAGGTGAAAACCGTAGAGTCAGAAGCTCTGCACTGCTCGGGTATGCTGGCACTGCACTTGGTTTGGAAAGCAAGGCTGAACAGGCTGGTTGTGGCCAGTCTTGTGGTGGTGTTTGGAAAAGCTTGATAAATGCTACTGTGCCTTTGTTTATGACACTCTTGTAACTTTAACAATAAAAGTTTAATTTTTAAAAGATTTTAAATTATGCTTTTAAATGGAAACATCTAAGTCTTGCTCCTTAAATATAAGTAAATTCAATCTCTGTCTTGAAAATGATGCACTTCACTTCCCTTTGAAGGGGCAGTGTATAGGAAGAAATTATTTTGTAGCTTTACTGTTCAATTTATGCCAAACTGCGGGACCCTTCCTGTCTGGAATTGCCTGTGCGAGGCAGGACTTTGCTTAGGAGCTGCCCTCAGCCCAAGGGTTTCCCCCTTTCACCTCTGTGAAGTGATTGCACAAGGAAGAGATGTGCCTGTAAATTGGTAGTCCAGTGGTTTCCAGGCTGGAGCCTGTGACCCCTTGGAGCCCTCCATCACTTTGTTGACGGGTCCATGAGTGGTAACCACAAGGAGCGGCTGCTGGGACAGGTCTGTGCCTCCCCTGGGGAAAAGTTCAGGGAGTCACCACACTACAAGGTGTGAAAACCACTGCTGTGGGCAGGCATGGTGTCTTCACCCTTTACACAATAAAATACCAGTAAACCACATGAGCACAGATGCACCTTAAATACCTGTGTTTACTAACTCAACCCAATTGTGCCCAGCCTATCCACACACATCTATCTGCTCGGGCTGGCTGTGACATCTTTCAAAAGCAGAGAAAACAGCAAGCCCCACTAGAGGGCTTGCAAACTGCTCAGAGAAATGCTCTGTTAGCAGAAAAAACATCCTCCCCAGGCACGTAAGTGATCCACAGTGTAGCTTATTAGGTTTGGATGTTCTGTAAAGTTCTCTGAAATGGCAAATGCCTGAGCATGCACCTCTTCCCAGCCTCCCCCTGCTCCGATTTATCCTCTGTGCCCACAAAATGAGAAAATTGTCATTCCTACAGAAAGCTCCTCAGCAATTCCATTATCGATCCCCCAGCAGTTTCATTTCAATATCGACTAGCTCCACGATGATAATTGATGAGAGATGCAAGTGATAGAAGAGTGAAGAGGGCAATGCTGAGCAGATCTTCCAGCACCAGTGGTAGGCAGCCCCTCTCTGTGCCTCAACCCCATACCCCTTGGTATTTCAAAACGGAAAAAAGAAAAAAAAAAACATTTATTATTGTGTTTTTTATTATTTTTAAAAATTTCAACTGTAAACTTGAAGATTCCAGCTTGTACAAATGGTCCAGTGTTTGAGTGGATGAGCTGAAAAGTCTTTCCATGGGGGAGAAGAAAGAAAAACACAAGAGACAGAAGATTAGCAGTTAAACTCACCAGCTCAAAAAGCAACAGGCTGAAGGAAGCAAAGGTTGCTCTGAGATGTCCAGGAGGAGTAAGCAGCCCTGGAAAGCCGCCTTCATTAAGTGCTCCATCAAACAGGGCTTGCTGCACCACAGCCCATGCTTCTGTGCCCATCCAGACTGCCAGCACCAGGGTACTCTCTTCACTTGCTTTTAATACCCCAGCCAGCAAGGGAGCTGTTACTCCCTCAGTGATGGACTTTTTAAGACTTTTAATATCATCATCCTAAGAGATTCAGCCCCGTGGTGCATCAGTCAGCACGGAGCTGAGAGCTACAGCAGCCACAGCGGGGTGAAACGCAGCCGTACAAATACAGACGATGTCATGGAGGTCACTGCAGGCATCGGGTTTCTCATGCCTGCCTCTGCTGTGCAATTAGGCTTATAAACAAGGGAGAACATCCATATATAAAATGGCAAAGGAGGGAAAAAGAAATCAAAGAAAACCTAATTATCTTGTCAGAGACAGCAGTGAGATGCTTTGCACCTGCTGGTGGTACGAATGGTCCATGGGTGGAAAGCTGTCAGGCTGTACCCTAGGAGTGGCTGCTCTGCAGTGAGGTGATGTCTCTGTTTGTCCTCCTGGGGGAGGGCTTCAAAACAAAAGTGGGCACGAAAAGCTCACTGTTGTCAGAACGAGATGGTTATGTACACTCCTCATGCTGTCCTGGATCTCCTGCCTCTGTCTGAGCTGTGCACATCCCTTCACTGAGCTCTGGCGCTCAAGGAGCCAACTCAGCTCTCTAACCCAGCAAAGACTAATCCAGCTCCTCAGAAATAGAAACAGATGTCCTCTGGTTAGAAAGCAGAAGACCAGCCACCACCACCAGGTGTGGTTAGGGAAGTGCCTGCAGCCAGAGGTGGGATGGGAGCAGGGTTCTTCAGCAGTGCGGTGTTAGATTAATTCACCTCATCTCATGTGCTATCACTCACAATTTTTACCATTCAAAAAATTTCTCTTCTAACAACCTCCTCCTCACTTCTCTGGCTCCCTATGGACTGGGTGTCCCATTTCACCTTGGCTTCTTTCTCGTGTTATTGCTCATGCAGGGGAAAACAACTCACTTGGTAGCATTTCACACTTGGTTAGCAGCAGTGAGAGTGACATTTGCAGGAGCCCCCAGATGGTGCTGTCACAGGCAGTGTTACAGGCTCTCTCCCTTAGTCCACATGCAGGGTTTAGTCCCTGGTGGGTGGAACAGGCATTTCCAGGAGGGTTTCTGGAAGCAGTGGTTCTCTGCCCAGACTCCAGTGGTGCCAGAAAGTTGCTGCTTGAGATGCAGGTAATGGTTTTTCCTGAAGATCCTGAAGATATGGGCTATCTGATGTCGTACCCTGCACCCCAGCTCAAGGGCTGCTTCCTATGTGAAATGAGATGTCCTGAGTGTACACACAGAAAATAAGTCAGTAGGTTTTTCCTATGGGAAGATAAATTGCTGTGCTTTAAAAAATACCATCTCTTGTCAAAGCAGCTACATACAAAACAGGCTTTTTAATGCTGCCCCATACAGCTGAATTTACACAGATCTCCATCTCTCCCATCCCCCAGCTGCCCACCTGGTTCAGGTAGCATAAAATTAATTATGCCAGATTTCACTGACCCCTGAATTTAGCTCCACCTCCTGCCCGAGAATGTCTCCCTTCCCTTCCCTTCCCTTCCCTTCCCTTCCCTTCCCTGCCCTGCCCTGCCCTGCCCTGCCCTGCCCTGCCCTGCCTCTTCCCATGCTGGGCCACATGTTCAGGGTGGACATTAGACTTGGAGGATCTCAGAACCCAACCTCTGACATGGACACCTCTCAAAGATAAAAATCACTCTGGGAGCAGAGTAACAAGAGAGCTGTGAGGCTTTATATAGCCAACTTTACACAAATGTGTACACCTTGAGCTCCTAGTGGCTGCTCTCAGGAATTGCTCTTCAACGACCCATAAATAGGAGCAGGGTAATTGCTATGTATATTCTAATAACTGCAGCTATAATAACACCCCCTCCTGCCCACTCTCCTCTTTAGGGGTGATCTGCCAAAATGAGAAACAAAATTACTGTGTCTGTTCAGCAAATTCTTACTGACAAAATCTTTAAGAGTTGACAAGAGTAATATACTGAAAATTAGTTTAGAAGTGTTTCAAGTTTCAAAAAATCAATCAAAATCAAATTAAGTTCTGAAGACGCTGTCTGTAGAGTTTAGGGAAAATAGAGATCAGCTGCAGCAATGTGCTATTGTGGGCTCTGCTTCTGAGCAGGAGAGTTAGGTCTGCTCTGTCACCTCTTCTGGTTTAGGGCAGGGAGCTGCAGCTGGTCCCAGGGCTCTGGCTCATCTGGGGACCGACAAGAAGAAACCCAGCCTGAGCAACCTACAAAGGAGCCATCAGCATGGCACTTCCCCATCCTAAGGCTATGCCCTAGGCACGGGGCCATAAAGCCAGGGGTTAGAGATAAAAAGGAGGTTTCCTCCCCTGCTTCTTTGTCACAAGACACGTTCATCCCAATGCCAAGGAGGAAAAACGGTTCCTAAATGAGATCTAATGCAAAAGCTGGCAGGGCTAACCCAAACTAGGAATGGGGCAGTCTTAATGCCCATGAAGTGTTGCTAATGGCCTGTTTCCTTCTTGGCTGTGTGACCTCAAATATCCCAGTCCTATCCTGACCCTGGTGACACTGAAGAAGCCTGGGACTTGTGGTCTGGGTGAGAACACATGAAAAATTGAGTTTGCCTTGCTTCTGGGTGATCTTTCTGGGCAAGCAGGGTGCACGGCTCGCTCAGACTTGCTGTCTTTTTTGCCCTTCATCCATATGGTACCCTGACCCCATCTTGGCCCTGCCCATCCAAGAGCTACCGACCTACAAATCCTCAGCCATCTGCTTTGCAGTTCAGGCTCAGCCCAGCTATTCCGGCTTGCTGTTTCAGCACTCGCTCCGGGTGGATGGGGTTGCTTTAGGTTTCCAATTATGTCTTTCTTAATTATATTCCTCCTTGGGGTCCTTGAGGCCCTAGAAATTTCCCCCCACTCTGTCTCTTCCCAAAACTGTGAGTCAACAGTTCAATTATAGTCTCTTTATACAGGCATGAGAATTTGTTTCTTGGGCAAAGTTCCTTGATAAGATGATATGCTACATAAATGTCTCTAGCAAAACACATTTCACAGTGAATTTATCTCTGCACAACTTCCCTGCCTTATAGCACCTTATCATTCCAAGACGTCTCAAGGCACTTTCCAAAAGGTGTGCAATAATAATACTTCACAGTTATACACAACCTTTCATGGGAATATCTCGGAGTGCTGTACAGAGAGAAGCACTCAGCTCCATCAAACAGCTGGGACTGCTGAGGCAGGGGAGGAGGAAGTCAATTGCCCAGATGAATTAGGAAATGCAGGGCTTGTGATGGAGCCCAGGACCCACAGAAACCCCTTTCTGTGCTCCTAAGGTGCTGTTCACAAGCTTATTGCCTGCCACACTAGTCTCAGGGACCAGCCACAGAACAAGGAGGAGATACGTCTTTGTCTTCTGGCCACTGTAGGACAGGGACTTGGTTCTGTGTCTGTTCCATTTACTCCACACCCAACATGCATTGTACAAGGAATAAAACACCTGAAGACTGCAAGTGGTAAAGATTTGTAGCATGCCTTGTGTCTGTTCCTGAACTGAAGACGCTCGTGCTCAGCTGAGGGTCTTGGCCGCAAGCAGAGCTGAGTAAAGACTTTGTTTTCTGTGCGGGACGGGGCTCTGAATGCTGCTGTAGTCTGTGTAGGAATGGGATTTCCTAAAACAACCCAGAAATGCATAGCAGATTTGTCCCTTTGCCTCCTTCACAAATACTTTTAGTTCTTTAACGGTAACCCTAAATATTGGAACATAAACGTACTCTTGACCATATTTGTTCCTGCCTGAGATACTGTCTCCTACTCTTGCACTTCACTTGGGAATCAATCCACCTTCTTCCACCTTCCTGCTGGAAGTTTTTCCTTCCTCTGGTGCTTTTCCCTGTTTGTTTGAGATGAGCTTCAACTGGAAACATTATGTGAAAGACAGCCATCTTTGTCCTGGGGACATCGTGCAGCCGGATTCCTGATGGGCTGCTGGGTTTGGTGGTGAGCCACAGTGCTTGAAGCTGCTGCCTTCCACCACTCAGCCTGCTATGCCCGTACACACAGATACTGCCACACATATCCAGACCCCACCAGAAGCATCTCCTATTCCTGAATTTGGGGCTTGGAGTGATATCAGAGCTGTTTATTTTCTTCAGAGAAGCACCTACTGCAGTGCCCATGGGGTGTAGGCACTGCTGGTGCTCTTTTCCACTGCTGTGAGCAATTGGCCAGCACCTTGTGTTTTGGTTTCTTGCCTGGCTGGATGACAAGTGCCTGAAAAGCAGGAGGGCCATGAATAACAATGAGCATTTCCCTCCTCAGGAGCGAACTTCCAGCCAGATAATCAGTTTTCTTCCAATATGTGATGGGAATCAGGCCAAGAGCAATGCACTGGGGTCCTGGTTATTTTTAAGGGTGTCTGATGACTACTCAGGAAGCTCCTAAATAACTCACCTTTCAGAGGCACAGCATCCTGGATGCTTACCCCCTATTTAACCCAGTTCCAGCTCCTGGCATTAGCCATTCCCTTCTCAGCCACACATCTGCCCCAGTGCTGAGCTGCCACGTACCCATCAGCCCGGTGCCCTTGGCTCCAGCCCTGCCCATCACCTTCCTCCGTGTTTTATCGTGTTCAGCAACCCCTCCTCTCCTTCCTCCCTCCCAGCTCAGCTTATATCATCAAAAAATCACTTTGGCACCTTCACTGTCAGCAAGCGGCTGTTTATCCGCTATATCATTGGAAAGATCTCTAAAGCCAGGCTTGGAAAACAGCCCTTCGGGTTTTTTTGATGCAGGATCATCTGAAAGGAGGATGAGAAGCAACAAGAATATGTTTTCCTTGTACAGATCAATATGACTTTAGCCTTCCTGCCTTCCCACTGCCTTTGCTCATTTATTTGTACTCCTCTCCCTCTTTGCTTCCCCTTCCTGTGTTTTGCCATTTCCAGCACTCCTGGTCCTGTGTGCATCAGGGCACAATTCCTGCCTGGCCAGAGCAGGTCCATTCAGCTCAGGGTCAGTCAATTCACCCCACAGATTTCAGATCCTTTTCATCTCCTCCTCACCCCACTCTCTTTTGCAGCACCAGTGTTCTATGCCATAGAGAACTCTGCTTCCAGCTGATGAGAGACACTAAATGAACTTTCCGCCTTGTCCTTTTCTTCTCCCCTTCCGGGGCAGAAACAATCGTGTCCTTCTCTTGTGCATCCTTCACCTCCGCCGGTGGCAGATTTACTCCTGCCTGGCTTCCTGGCAGCTGTTGCCGCTGCAGGGCTGAGCAGGGCCGCCAGTGCCTTCCTGCCCGCTTGCACTGTGCTACTCTCCTGGGGGATCAGCAGGAAAGCAGCAGTTGTTCGGATCCCATGATGCAGCTCTGAAGACCTAAGGTCAAGTCAGACTCATTCCTGAGCCTGTTTTCCCCAGAAGATTTTGATAAGAGCTGATTGCTATCATGATACACTAAGAGAAACTGAGGCATGGCTTGGTGGGAGGACCTGGATGTGGTGGCACAAGGAGGGAGCAGGAGGTCCTTCAGGCCACCTACCTAGCCCTGGCTCAAACATTCCAGATGTCTTTACTAAAGGGGGAGAAAGGCTGAGGTGTGGTGGGCAGGCAGCCCTGGGCTGCTCCACCTGAGAGGTATAAGCCCTCCAGCCTTCAGCCTGCCACTGGGGACCAGTGCCAAATTCGTTTTCAAAGAGAAAAGGAAAAGACAGAGCCTTTTCTCTGATCAAAAGCCAGCAGCAGTCCCCATCCTGTTAATCATACCCAGAGAAGGGGAAGCACTTCTCCCTTCTCATATGGAGATAGGAGGGGGAGACAGGTTGTTACTGTAATAGTGGTAAAGACGCCCACCACTGTGCTAAATGATATATTTATATGCACGTCTGTAATGAGAGTCTGTTCTTGTTCCCAAAGCACCGACAGCCTGAAGGAGAAAGGAAAGCACTTTCTCCAAGGTCACGGAGTAGCAGTGACTGTGTCCTGGTTTCAGAGAGTACAGGGAAGGATTTACCCATGGCACTTCTCTGCCTCCTCCCTTCAGATGCAGTGTGCTTACAGCCACCTCCAAGCCCTTGGTCAGCTAACCCAGGCTCCGAGGGCTGACAAATTCATACGAATGGACAGGGAGGGAGACTGATGCATATACAAGCTGGTCCTTCATCCTGCAAGAGGGGAGCTCCAAAAGCCTTGCAGCAAAGTTAAACAAGGAGTGAGAGGGATCCCGAGAGCTGAAAGGCAGTTTAAAAGCTCACATAAAAAAAATACATAATACAAAAAACAGAGCTGCAGTGTTCTGTCCACGTCCAGCCAAGCACCAGGTGCTGTCAGAGATTAGACGCTTTTGCAGATAAAAGCAGGTAATAGGGCCCTACCAGATAAGGACAATAAGAGGAGAATAAAAAGGAGGCAGAAAAAATCCAGAGGTGAAAAGGAGGCAAAAGGACAGACAGCAGCACAGGTAGCAGAGGATCAGAGAGCCAGAGGGCCAGATCCACCCCTGGGGCTGGGACAAGCAGGGCTTCGGAGCCAGGAGCCAAGCACAGGGAATTATAACCTGCCATTGTCACTGGGGGCTGTGCCTCCGTGCCCCTCGCCATGCTGCTGCAGCGTGGGATGCTCACAGCATCCCCAGCAAATCCAGGGTTACTTCTGTCCTGATAAGTAGTGTGAGCATGTGTCTCTGTTTCTGGACAGCCACCCTTCCTTGGGTGACCCAACACAATGGCCAGGCTGCAGCTGCTGCGTGCAATGGCTGCCGAGGGCATCCAGAGAGATGTTGCTGAGCTGGAGTGGTCTGGCTGGGAGATATCCATCTCGCCTCTGAGAAACATCATTCGGAGGCATTATTCTGCACGGAATGCAGCAGAGTTTCATCACGGATGGCCCTGTAAGTCAAGTGTGATCTGAAGAGTTCCCAGCCCACTTCCATCTCCCCTTCTGCTCCCACACTCTCCTTCTCCTCCCTGCCCCAGCTCACTCTGCACAGAATAACTCTGCTCACAATAGTTTTGCTGTAGGCAGGAGCACAGGCGTGCTGCAGGATTGCTGTTCTGCAGTGAGGTCAGCATCCATATGCTTGAGATGCTCTGTGTAAAGCTGCAATGTTATTGATGCATCGCCTGCTGCTCCCTGGCGATGTAGCCCACCTCCACCCACCCTGCTCCAGGGTCTCCGTAGAAGCGGGCTGAACCTTGCTTTCCCCTGCAGGCAGGGTCTTGATGCTCTTTCTCTGTTAACACTCCATAACTCTCACAAGAGGCTTGGAGAAGAGGTATCAGCCTGTCTGTCCAGAAAGGACAAGGATGCCCGGCCACTCCCCAGCTGTTTGCAGCATCCAAGCACACTTCATCACTGCCATTCTCCTGCCCAGGGACCAGGGCCCTGGCATGAAAGGGAAGGAAAGGAAGATCCAGCCTGCAGCAGCTCAGCATCATCCTCCCTCTCCTCGCCTCCCATCTCCAAATCTTCCCTGAGCTGCCATCATGTGGAGCAAACCAGGAGCTCTAAGCCCCTTTCACCAGAGGTGGCCCAGCTCTGCAACAAATGGGCTCTCAGCCTCCTTGCTGCAGAGGATGCTCCAGCACAGGCGGCTCATTTCTCTGCCATTAATTATGTGAGAGAAAGGGGCATGCACAGGTTGGCCATTTTTCTCCCCATTTCATGTTCCAGCCGCCGAGCTGTGATGCAGAAACGTGGCTGCATCCTGCACACTGGGTGGCAAATCCCAGGCTTTAGGCACAGCAAAGTGCCTGTAGGGAGCGATCCCATGGGAAAGCGAGGGCTTAACTCCTCAATTAATCCACCTCACTCTTCCTTTGCAACAGGCTCCCTGGAACTTCCATTGAAGGATTCAGCAGCATAAACTGTTTGTGGCTGGCCTGTGCTCTCTCCCTGATAAAGAAATACCCGCTGCTTTCTATGATTTATCTTCTGTTTGAGTAGCCTGGTAATTCCCAAATCTACTATTCTTCCTCATAAATGTGGAGTCCTCCTTGCTTACCGGCCTCCTTGTTGACAGCTTAATAAAAGGGGCTCTGAAGCAGATACTGAAAACCTTGAAAGGTCTTGAAAACCTGTAGTCATGCAGCAAGCCGAACACTGTGCCAGCAGCCAGTGGAGAAAACTGCATCCAGAGGAGGCTTACAACCCAGTCCTGGCCATTCATGGGCAATAAATCTCCCTTTGCAGTGTTAAAGGAGCTGATGCTGATGTGTGTGCCCCAGTGAACTTTCTTTCCTACATTTCTGGTGGCAAGAAGGGCCCATAAACTTGAATTTGAAGGGTGCTTTGCACAAAATGTTCTTTGCCTGATGTTGAGTCCCCTTTGCAATGTCAGTACAGCCCAGCCCCAGCAGGGACAGTGTGGGGTACAGGAGTGTTGTTAGGCAAGTGGCACCCTGAAACACACCCACTACATCCCTGCTCTTGTTTAATCAAACCTCAGTGCACTGAAGCTGACTCCATACAGCAGCAACTTTTCCTTTTTCCCCCCAACATTTGGCATGCACGGAGAAAACCCAAGCCTCAAAGCAATTCAGGTCCTGGTGCCAATGTTGAAGCCAAGAGAAAAAGGGAAGAGGAGTGAAAAATGACTATGGGGATTGTCATTAACCCTCCCAAATCTGCCAAAGGGTCAGCACCGCTCTGATCCCATCCGGCCCCTGGGCACAGCTGGAGGCATGCACCAGGTTTCAGATGACTTTCCCCTTCCCATGCTCACATGCATCTCCCCAGCTGGGAAGGACAAAGACCACCAGCACGTGCAACATTTGACAGGAGACCCCAGCTTTGATTCACAGCTCTACTTCCCCAAACTTCTCTGGAGGAAAGCGGAGCTTCTTTGCATAAGGCAGGCATATGTTGCAGCTTTGGCACAAGGAGAGCCAGTTGGCTTTTCCTTGCCAGACTTTTCCCACCCTCCTCTGTTACCATCTGCCTCTGTGAAATGCTGAAACTCCCATCTGTCAATTTTACTGTAAACACACAATTACCCAGGCTGCCGGGAAGGAGAGCAGCTCAGTCAGACCTTGGCCACTCGTGGAAGGGGCTGAGCTGGGCCATTTGCAGCACCCAGGCCACTGCAGCCAAGTTCTGGTGCTTCCACTGTCCTGCTTTCTGCTATGTTCCATCTCAGCTACCCAGGGTCCCTGCCCACAGCCACACTGTACAAGACCTCAGCCCTGCAAACCTCCCTGTGGCAGAATCCACCCCAAAGCAACATCAGCACTGGAGAAAAAGCCTTCCCTTGCCTGTTGCTAGCAGCATATTTGCCATCAAGTCGGTTCCTTGCCCATGGCTTTCATCACAGTGATATCCAGATCCTGCACGGATGGATGCCAAAGCTGCAAGTTCCTTTGCTACTTTCTCCCTGGAAATCTTCCTCTTGCTGGCCAGGGGAAGCTTTCCCTGCTTTGACCACTGTCAGCAGCCGTTGGCAGGAGCTGAACCCTGCCAGCCCAGCCACCAGCGCCCTGTATGTGTCACAAACGTCCCCACCAGAGCTCTGGGTTGCCAAGCTGAAAGAGAATCTGAGCCCAACAAGCTGAGGGGCTGCGGCTGCAGATAGCTGTGGGCAGGGGGCTGGTTTTGGGGCTGGGAGGTGGCTCTGTGTTGGTTGATGAGATACCAGTCCCCGTGTGGTGCCTCCAGCCCCAGAGCCAGCTCCACCACCTGTTGCATTTAGCGGGGAGAAGAGAGGGGCTGTGGGGTGGCAGAGGAGCTGGCAGATGGCGTGTGTTCCTGAAGATAACGCGGGGCTAGTTCAGAGGTCAGTAATTGGCTTTCTGCTTGCCTTTCATATTCAATGCAAATCAAAATGAGAATGTGGTCCAACGTACGGCAGGCTCCTTCCCCAAAGATGCTCTCCGCATCCCACACCCTGCACATCCTCCCCCAAGAAGCCTGTATCACGGTGTCTGCTGTTCATTCACAACCTGGAGAAAAAGGGAGAGGGGGAAAATAGCCAGGAGGAGAGCAAAGAAGGCCACGTTGCAGCACAGGGCACTGTGTGTGCAGGATGCCAAATCAATAGGAAACCCACAGGTTTGCTCTTAGTGTCCCGCATGAGGTGCCACTCATCTCCCTGCAGTGCCTGCTCACCTTCTCACTGCTTGGGTCTCCTACCCATGAGAGCATGGAACAGACTCAGAATCATCTAGGCTGGAAAAGACCTTCAAGATCATCAGGTCTAAGACTTCCAGCATCTAACGCTGATGGCAGAGCTGCCCTGAAGAGTCCAACTGCAGCACATCTGAGCAAAGAGCATGACCCTGTTATTGCAAGTGTCCCTCTCCAGCCTTAATCTCTGGAGCACAGCCACCCCTGATGGCCTGCTTTGAGGAACACCCCAAACCTCTGGAGGCAGCAGCACACCACTGAGTCTCAAGGTGTTCTTCAACCCTGAGCTAGGGAGAACTGCTCCCACCCAATGAGGTCATCAGTTACCCTAAGTGGACGGGGTGGGGGGGGGAGGACACAGCTCCTTTGGGGAAGTTCTCATTTTCCACAGCCTCTGCAGCCCATGGGGTGCCTGGGGTGCGTTTTGGGGTGAGATGCGATCTCAGAGGGAGAGACTCAGGAATAGAAGGCAGGAAGTGCGCACACAGGCTCGGAAGGGGGAGGAGGATATAAGTCAACTAAGAAAAACAGAAAGCACTTTGGAAAGGAAAAGAAAAAAAAAAAAAAAAGAAACATAACCTCCTTTTCAAAGCTTTTTTTGCAAATATTGCTTTTTCTCCCCTCCCTCATTTTCCAACAAGCTGTAATCAGCATCCAATATTGTCACTCAGTGCTCGTTTTGACAGGGGCTAGGTATCCACAGCGTGCTGCAAATGAAATAAATAAATACATCTGGCCACGTAGCACAGGGGCTTAGCTGGGAGCCGAGCTCCATTGAAAATCCGGTCAATCACAGTGACATTGATTTCAGGACAATTACTCCTGATTTACACTGGTGTAAATGAATGGAGTGGCATTAAACTGCTGACTGGGGAGCCCATACGCAGGCAGAGCTCATCAGGAAGCCGCGTTCCCACTCTGTGAAAGATTGAGATTAGCTTCCCCATCCAAATCAGGACCAAAATGGTCTATTTTTCTTAAAATGGAACTAAAAATGGGTGAAAAAAAAGGCACTTGGGTTCAATAAAAACTTTGGTTTTGAATGCCTAACATTTGTCAGTTTGACACTTTGAAATTTTATTCATATCTAATAAATGCAAGTAAGCCAACTTTTCCCAGTGTCATAACGAAACAATTTGCTTCAAGTTTACTTTTTGCCCAACAAAAACCTAATTAGGTCTGGGGAGGACAGAACCCTGTTATTCACTGAACAACCAAACCTGACCCCCCATCCTCATTTCACCTCCTGCATTTTCCATGCTGACGTTGTGCAGGCAGTTGTGGAAATGCACCCTTAGAAGCACATGGACAGGTGGAGAGATGGGAAGAGGAGAGGAGAAATGTCAGGAACCTTGAAAAGCAAATGTTTAGGGGCAAAGAGTCTTCTCAGAGGGACTGCCTGCTGTAGCACCAGGATGGTGAGCACAGCCCCAGTGGAGGGGATCACACTTTTATCTGTGAGGAAGCAGAGGAGGGGAAGAGGCTAAAACTCTTTGAGGGCCCCTCCCCTAGTTTTTAAAATACTTTTTTTTACCTGGATGTGTGCCCTCGACATAAATCACTGTTTCTCAGGATAAATGGAAGCCCGTAAGTGCCACGCACGCTAATGACAACATTCATCAAACGCTGAGCCGCTCCATATTGCGGCGGTCTCCGGGATGCCTGCGGACATATGGACCGAGCGCGCTCCAGCAGCCTCACTCCCCTGCCATGGCCAGGCCTGCAGAGGCAGGGACACCCCTCAGGTGCTCCCAGGAAAAAATGAAGTGCAAAGAATAACCCCACTTGAAGCACCACCTGGCAGTGCTTTCCCATTCTCCTGAGCTGGTTTTACCCTGGAATCCCAAAACGCAGGTGTCCACCCCACAGGGAAAAAAAGCAATTCTCCATCAGAAGCCACCTGCAGCAACAGGGGACACATCCTCTGAAGCAGCCGAGTTCCGGAGCTTGCTGGCAACCCTGCTGTCTTGCACAGTGCAATGCCTTATCTTATCCGGCAAAGCTCTGGGAAGGGGTTTGGGCTGACAGGAGCAGCTCCATAGCGTTGTCGGGCTAATGGCCAGCACAGAGCCTGAGCTCAGCTGATGGATGGGAATTGCAGTGTTGTGCATTTATCCCTCTGGTACTCAAGTGTCTCCCATGGGACAGGGCAGCTCAGCAAAATAAAGTTTTCATAGCTCTGTATCAGCACTGAGGTGCTGAGGAGACATTCAGAGTCTTGCAGATCCAATTCAGGACAAAATCCCAACCCCAGAAGTAATTATTTAAAAACAGGAGGGGAAAAAGGGACTGCCTCTGAAGGGGAGTTCTTGCGTGTGAGAAGCATTCCGTGCTGCTTGCATGGCAAGTCTGGAGGGCAACACTAAGTCTGCGGGTGCAGCATTTCACACCACAGCCTGAATCATCAAATAGGTTGCACTGTAATTACTTGCATTTATTGAGAAATTTATTTAAAACTAGATTTTTGCTTTCAGCAGACATGTTTCAAATTCAAGAGTAAATGTTCTCAAGGTGGAAGAGCTGGTCAGAAGTTGGAAGGACAAGAAACCTTGCAGGATAGGGGAAGCTAGGTAACATGCACTGCATGATTCTCAGCAGGAATCTAAAACTGGGACTGTCTCACACCCCTGACTGAGCTGATTTCTTGCCAGACCTAACTCTTTCCCTCTAAAAAATCTGAAAGAACAAATTCTTATTTCAGCTCTGGATAAAAATAAACAAATAAAAAGCAGAGTAGCCTCATTTCCAGGCTTTGAGCTTTAAGAACAAGGTAAGTAAGCAATTTCCTCCATTTCCTAATTTAGTTAAGTAAGCTGCAGAACTTGGGTTCAATTTAAAAACAGAAGGTACAGCTATATCCACAAATGACATGGTTTTCATTAGAGAAAAAAAAAAGGAAAGAAATGTACTACTCAGATAATGAGAGGTTAGAGATTTTGTTTGCTTGCTTGCTTGTTCTCTTAAAGCCTATCAGAAAGTTAATTTTGTGTTTGAGCTAAAGCAATTGTTTATGAAGATGTTGATTATAGTCATCTCGCTGCTTTCCCATGGGCACTGAGGGAGGAATATCAGCACAGACTGAAGGGGAACGTGGCATTACCCAAGTGAAAATCAGCATTAGTTTTGGACAGTGTTCTGAATTGCTCAAAATATTCATGAGCAGGAACATTCACTCAAATGGAAATAAATAAAAGTTTATTGAAATATGAAACTGCAAATAGAAATGGCTGTTTTAGGCCCTTTTCAGCAATTATGCAGGAGGCATTCATTTCCTAGCTTTTATATGCAACTAAGAAGATGCTTTAAAGTAATTTTATAATTTATTTACTCAGGGAAAGCCCAGCTCAGATGCAGCATCTGTTTTATTTTTCCTCCTCTCTCCAAACCCCAGGGCACCCTGCCTGTTTCTTACCCTGTTTCTAGAAACAACCCGGACGAAAGGCAGCTGGTGCTCCTAAGGTCACCGTGCTGGCCAAAATCAACCCCAGATCCCCTTTGCCAAGGCTACTTCATGTTACACTGCCCTTAGTGTTGTCAAACCTATGAATATATCGGGAAGGGGTTGGAGCTGGACAGAGGGGTAAGGGGAAACTGAGGCAGGAGGCAGTGCCAAAGGCTGGTTCAGGACAATGCTCCTTGCTGGAAGAGCTTGAAAAACGGCCCAGAAGTCCGAATGTAGCAGCAACTGCAGCTTCCTTTGGACATCTCACAGCGAGGGGCTTTAACAGCCTGGGGAGCAGACACCAAGATTCAATTTTCAGAGCTGTCAGTGGGGAACGCTGGCTTCTGTTCTCTGGCACCGATGCCTGGGCCATCCTGCTTTTTGAAGTCAGAGATTTGGCTTTCAGGAAAGGAGTTAGTGTGATATGCATCCTATTTCATCAGAGCTGCTCAGGGAGGAGCTAGAGAAGTACGAGGTGCAACATAAGGGTTCCCCAGGTTTGAGCCCAGCTGCACCACACAGATACTTTTCAAAATGTACATAGGTGCCTACCATGTGCCTTCATCTTGTTAGATTGAGCCACGTCAAGCTGAGTTCTCAAGACACTTAGTTTCATAATTCCCTTATTTCATGGGTGAATTTCATGCGTAGAAAAGCACAGAATTATTGGTGTGAGTGAGCTTTGCAAGTATGAGACCGAATGAGATCAGGATGGAAGACACCTTCCATGCAAAATTTCAAGTTACTCTTAAAATTCTTTAAGGAGAAAAAAAACCCTTCATTTCTTCATCCTGGAAGGTCAAATATTTCATTAAAAAGTCAGGAAAATAATTTCTTGGATGAAGAATGTTTTTCTGTTCTACTTCAAGAAAAGTTTAACAACTTCTCAGTGACACCGTTCTCCTGTCCCTCTGAGTCACCTGTCCAGGACTTGAGCCCAGCTGTCCCCAGGCACCTGTCTGCAGGACTGAAACCTCTCCGAAAGGATCAGGGCTTGCTCTTTGCTTAGTGACTCCCAACGGACGTGCCCAAAGCGGTCCTGCAGCTGTTTAGCAGGGATTGCAGAGGTTAACGTATGGGTATTGCAAGCTCTGGTCCCCAGCACTGGAATCCTGATCACCTCCAACCGCCTCCTTTGTGGCAGTTGAGATGGTGATGAATTGTGGTGTGAAACGGCTGCCAAGCTCAGCTAGCTCCGTTCAGTGCAGATTTCAAACAAGCAGCCTTCAAATCCCGCAGTATTTCAGGGACCATGAATCCCCCACACAGCTCACTGCTGCAGCAGGTGAGCACGGGTTAATGAAAGGGGCTTGAAGTCAAACCTGGAAGTGAAGCGTGATGAGAAGCAAGCTCTCCCTTTCCTACCCGAGTGGCAGGAGCTGGGCAGTTGGCTCGGGGCAGAGAAGGGAGCTCTGTTCCTCCCGTGTACCATGGTCCTCTCTCCCCACCCAGCTGTTCTCCTTCCAGCATTCACAACCCTCAAGCCCCACAGACTGCATCCAGCCAAGTGCAATGTCCTCTCCTGCCTGCAGCCACAAACCTGCCCTTCTCCCAGCGCCTGCATGCTTGCGGATTTATCCCATTTTGAGTCTTATTTCTTGTTCATAGGGAACAGCTTCTTTAGGGATTTTCTGTGGGACTGCCTGGTCAGCCTGCGAAAGGACCAGGGGGAGATGGCAAACAGGGACAGGGCGTGCAGTGCTGGGTGTGTGTCAGCTTGCATTTGTTCCACAGAAAACTGAGGAAGAGAGGAATGGAGAGGAAGGAAAAAAATACACCAGTGAAAGAAAAAAAAGAAAGCAGATAATAAAAAAATAAGTGTGCACGTGAGTGAGCGAGCATGCGTGGGAGAGGCGGCACTTGTGAACAGCATGGGCCCTAATCTCGTTACTGCCTTGGGTTTGGGAGGCTGATATACCCCTGAGGACAGGTTGACATTTTGATGCTCCTAGTTAGGAAAAACATGAACTGGGGGAAGCTGCATTAACAAGCAAATAAATTTATGGTCGGCTGGCACCAAAATGAATCTCGCTGTTTGTCGGCGGCGTTTGCTCGGTGATGGATGAGGAGGGTGAGCTGGAGGAACAGCATCGCTGCCTGCCCCTCGCAGCCAGCTGAAGGAAGGTCATGGCATTTCCAGGGCTCCCACCGTGCTGGAGAAAGGGAATGGATAAACCACCCCCAGGTGGAACCCAGCCCAGAGGCAGCGTGTTCTGCACAGGGCACCTGCAGAGGGCTGGTGCTGGAGGAGCAGCCCCAAGGAGGTGTGTTCGGGGGTCCTCTGGGACAGTCCCCTGGCCTCATCCTGCCTCTGCTTTGTAAATCGCTGTCTTTCTGCTGTCTGCTGGAAAGTGAAGCTTCACAGGGTCTCGCATCTTTGCACAGTGGACAGGGGGGAAAAAAAAAACCAACAAAAAACACAGAAAGCTGTGAAAGCTGGACTTTCTCCACTCCCCTGCAGCAAAGGAAGCCTTTTGCTCTGAAAGCTTCCTCCAAGGCACCTTGTGCAGAACAGGGGTGTCAATCACAGGGTTTCGTCTCGCGCTTTCAGGATCCAGATCAAAACTCACCGAAGACAAAGTTCTTTTCACTGAGATCCGTGCGTTTTTCACTGCTCTTTTATTTCCCATTTATGGATATGATTGAATTAAACCTTCCAACCCTTCCACATGGGAGAGCATGAGGAGCAGCACGTACTGAGCTGCCTCCCGCACACTTCAGGGAGAGCCCAGCAGCAGTAGCACCATCCATTAGTGCAGGGCAGAGCGACCACAGGCTCCCGCTCTCTTCCCACACAGTGATGCTGAGCGAGCACAACCCCACAGCCATGACTGCAGCCCCATGAGCTAAGGGGAGAGTCAGGAAACTCTTCTGTCCTTTTGTGTCCCCAGGTGTTGCTGAATAACCTGTTTTCTAAGCAAGCAGAAATTGAAATTTCTAGAAGTAATAACAATGATTAATCACGATTTGTGCTTCTCGAGCATTTTTCTATTTATGAACTCAAAGCTCTTTTGAAAGCAAATTAGTTATGGTTCCATTCCCACTCTAGGTCAAGGGCAGCAGGGCAGGTCCCACCTCCCCCAGGGGCAGAGGGAAGCAGTGAGCAGCTCGGAGTCACCCGGACCCCCAGGCTGGGACTGAGGACGTGGAACCATGAAGGGCTCTGGGGACAGCAAAGTGCCACCAGTCAAGGCTAGGATTAGCTTCGGGTTCCCAGCCTCACTCCTGCCAAAAGCAGCCATGGACTAGCTGGGAGCTGACTGTTCCTCTGGTGAGAGGTGCATAAAGTAATTGTATTAATACTAACTATATTTATTCATTTCCAGCGAGGATTATAATTAAACTTTTTTACTTTTCTCATAACACTTAAGGCTGAGTTATCGACACTACTGATCCAGTGGCATTGGTGATAAAGAGGGATATGCTGAACTGTCTGAAGCTTCAGATTCATTTCCCCTCCTTTCCTACTTAAGACCAAGGACACGGAGCAGGTTCTCTCACGTACCAGGCGAACACCTCCCTCCAAAGCTCCTCAGCCATTCTGCTCCCCCTTTCTCTCTTCTCATTTAACAGAAATTTGACCCCAGACATGAGAAAACTTTTCCAATAAAAACTTGTGGAAGCAGACAGAGCCCCCCAGTAGCTCTGGGCCTTGGAGTCTGTGTTGCACAGCAGCACAGAGCTGCTCTCAGCCATCCCTGCTAATCAGGCCCCGTGTTGCTCATCCTGGGAGAGCTGCACATATGCCCCGAGCCAGCAGCTTATTTCACAAGTGCTCAGTTCTGGTCATTAATTCTTAGGCAGCCTAGAAACTGCGGAAATCTAGAATTTCACCAGTCCTGTTGGCTGAGAAGGAGCCCAGTAAAAGCACAGTGACATGGATCCGAAGCACGCAGCAAAAAGTTACCAGCAGGCTGGTTCAGTGTGGGAAATCTTCATGCCAAAGAAGACCCCAAACCCCAATCTCTAGTCTCAACCCTCCTTCTCCATCCTGCCTCCTCATCTGCAGCTGGCACTAATCAATCTTCAGCAATTTCATTCATTTTCCCACTCACTGAAAACCTGGGGACTGGGTGAGGTGCTGCATTCCCCATTTCTCAGTATCTCACTGCGGTGAGTTCAGCTGGGTCACAGTTGTTCTGAGCAGAAGTACTGGAGAAAAAGCAGAGGAAGGAGGACAGGAGGGAGCTGCAGCCCCTGGGAAGTCCCTGTGCCATCAGTGGGGCTGCTGCTGGTGACAGCAGTGGGGGCCCATCAGCTGACCCCGTGGATCAGTGATGGCTTCCTTATACATTAACCGCATCAGAAGTGGAAAAGGGAAAAGACAAGGAAAAAGGAAATCCCTCCTTCTCATACAGCCATTGGCCGGAGATTCCCCTGGAGCCACAGACACGCAAAACCCTCCCTTGCAGCCTCACTGACAGCTGGACACATCCCTGGGTGCACAGAGAAATAAGCAGGCTGAGCCCACACAAACTCAGCACCGCTAACGATGCACCCAATGCACGTTGTAAGGTGTGTGCTCACACCGGGCAGGCACGGACATGCAAAACCAAATCTTAAAACGTCTGCACAGATAGGAGCACGCTGGTGCATGTGTGTACAGCACAGAGAAATTCTCCCCTGTTCTCACACGCACGCCTGCCTCGCTCCATAACCCTGCACTGCTGGCGAGGGTCGGGGTGCTCCCGGTTGTGTCCTCCCAGGAAGGGAGGACAAGACCCGGTGCTGCACAGCAGGATTCAGCCCAGCACTGGGCACCTCCTGCTCCATGCGGCTGCACCCTGCTGCGAACACTTATTGCTGTCCTCAGGCACCAGAAACCTCCCCGACAGAACGAAGCTTATGGGTGTTAGGGACAGGCTGGTTCATTTCCAGGCCCTTCCTATCACTTGCCAGCAGCTCTAGTGCCTCAAAACTCCTTCAAAGCATGGCTCCCCAGGAAGGCTCGCAGCCTCCCCAGCCTTATCAGCACGGCTCAGAGCAGCTGATTTGCCTAATGGCATCTGCGCCTGCTGCAGACACGCCGTGCACCTGCGGGCAGCGGCCGCGGCTCCGCCAGGGCTTCCCTCAGCCCCTGTTAAACCCAGCAGCTCCCCTGCATCCCTTCTGCTGTCCCCTCTCTCCTCTGTTGCTGACTCCCAGGAGAAGGAACGAAATAACGGAACTGAACAACTGGCCAGCAGGGTGGCCCACAGACATTACAGCTGTTGAATCAGAACTGAGCAGCTGGAAAACAAACCTATACATCCCCATATAAATACAAACACACCTAGGTGCAAACGCTCATATATAAATATACCTCAATTTATAAGTACAATTATAAATTACAATTCACCCTGATGTGTGGATTACATATGCATGGTGTTCTTTACATCACAAATGGAAATCTGAGCACAGCTGGGTCAGAAGTTTCTCTGCAGAAGATTTTTCAGGCAGTGGATGCTATTCAATGAATGCAAAGCAGTTTGCAGGAGGATGACAATTCCACTTACATTTTACTGCTATTTAAAAAATATCAAAATGATACAGTTCTTCTTTGCCATTTATTTTGCATTTCTTTTTTTTTTTTTCTTCCAATATCATCACCCGTAAAAGATTCTAAAAGTCAAAATGGAAGTCTCAGAGTGAGCTTACCAAAGCCAAAACAGTTCAATGATGACAGTATATTTCTAATTGCAAATGCTTCTTTCCACATTATTCTGGTGTGGTTTTTTTTCCTTTTTTTTT
>VXAV01000398.1:5849-39920 GCA_013399715.1 Alectura lathami
CCCCTGCGGTCCCAGCCCCAGCCTCCCCTCCCCAGACAGCCCAGCATCGCCCAGCCCAGCCTCCTGCAAGACAGCTCCGTGAGCACCTGGGGACATGCGCCCTGCGGCCAAGGCAGCCAGCAGAGGCAGGATATAAAAATCTACACCAGGATTTTAAAACGCGTTTATGGCAGCTGTAGTAATTACCCAGTTAGCAAGTAAACCAAATCAGTCTGTCCTTTAGCAACCTGCTCATTCAGCACTCATTTTCCACTACCAGTTTCCACTGAACTTGAAAACTGATACTAAAGGATCTGCTTTGAATCCAGCAAGAACATTTCCAAGCAGCAGTATTATAGACAAAAAAACAAACAAACAAACAACAACAACAACAACAAAAACACAAAAAAAAACACAAAAAAACCCACATAACTCTGAATCTGCTCAGCATTATGAAATACGCACAAAGACCTGATCTGGGTCTTTTGGACTGCATGCATCCTACACGTCTCCGACTCACACAAACACAAGCTCCGCACGTGCTGCTGCACCAAGCCGGACCCTGGAGGTCCCCAGCCCCTCTCTGGGCTCAGCGAAGGCACTGGTTACCAGGTGGCAGGCAACAGGCAGCCCTGTGCCGTGCAGTCCTCGTGCTCACGCTCAAATCCCACCCAGGCAGCCAGGCTTTCCCCAGAAAGCAATAAAGTGATTACACCTAAACAAGTTATTTAAAGGAGATACAGGCAAAAACTGAAGTCTAAGCACTCATGGGAATCTAGCTCCAGAGGAAACCTAATGAGAAGCACCTGCAGACCCGGGTTTAACCCCAAAATGTGGGAAGACAGAATGTGACCCAGCAGAGAGTGCTTCTGGACCCAGGAGTCTCCGTAAAGCTGAGCCCCCGACCTTCCCCACCCCTCACCTTCTCCTCCGCTGGTGCTCAGGGCTGCAGGCAGGAGGGACGCAGCCAGGGCTAGGAGCCAGCACCCGGCCATCGCTGCAGCCCTGGGGCAGGTGCTGGCTGCACGAAGCCCCAGCTCCAGGCTGCTGCGCTTGGGCTTCACTTTTCCTTTTTTCTTCTCCCCCGGCGGTTTTTATCGGCTGCTCCACCTGAGTCACTCCCAGGAGGAAGAGCGCGTGTGCCTTGCTCTGACTCACCCGTGAGCAAGGAGTGCCCAGCCCAGGAGAGCGGGCAGGCGCACACGCGCCCGCTGCCTTTGGGCTTCGGGATACAGCACCCTGATGGCTTCCCAACAGCACTGTCCTGGGGGAACAAAACAATTCCTGCTGCAGCTGTCTGTGTAGCTGCCCCTGCCACAGCCCAGCTCCATCCCGTCCGTCCCAGCCCTGCCACTGCTTCCCCGGGCGGGTCGGCGCACGGGACTCGGGCTGCCTGGGCATGCAGGGAGCAAAGTGAGATGGGATGAGATCATGGGGAGCCCGAGGAGAGCAGACAGGCGCTGCCTGCACAGCCTCTGGGACATCCAAGCAGCCCTGGAGGAGCAGGGCTTAAGGCAGCAAGGAGAGGGGACAAGCGGGACTTGAAGCCAAAGGGTGCTACAAGCCCCTGAGGTCAGCTGGGATGTGTGCTAAGAAAAGAGATCTCTCAGGATTTACAAGCAGGCAGGTTCAGGAAATCCTCAGCTCTAGAGACGGGGTGGAGGCTGGGAATTATCAGGGACTATCACGCACATTTTACCGCGGGCACAGAAAATGAAGTTAGGTGGGCCCCTGTCCTGATGCAGTACAACTACGTTAATGCTGGAAAAGGATGTGGAGCAAGAGGCTCCAGAACCCCACATCCATCAGCCTCCTGGTCTCAAGGAGAGCAAATGTGCCCCATGGGACACAAAGGGCAGCCCCACCTTGTTCCTCACCTGGGTGTGACCATGACTGCAGGGGACCTCATGGTACAGACCCATACTGCAGCCTGTGGGAAGCCCACACAGGATCACTTCAGGAAGGACGGCATCCCATGGGAGGGACCCCACGGGGCAGGGGCAGAGTGACCATGGAAGAGCGGCAGAAACGAAGCGTTTGGACTGGCTGCAGCCCCCTTTCCCCTCTGGAAGGCAGGAGAGGTGGATGGGAGGGAGTGTGGTTTTTTTTTTTGCTTTTAGTTCTCACTGCTGTAGCCTGTTATTAGTAGGCAATAAATTATACTCATCTCCCTCCGCTGGATCCGTTTTGCCCATGGTGATAATTGGTAAATGATCTCCCTGTCCTTATCTCAGCCCTTGAGCCCTTTTTCATCATCTCTTCTCCCACTGTTCCTTTGAGGAGGAGCAGTGAGAAAGCAGTGTGCTGGAGTTCAGTTAGCCGCCAGTGTGAAACCACCACACCAGGTCTTCCTGGCCCTGCCCACAGCCAAAGATCAGGATAAAGGCGATGCTGGAACATCCCCACGACCCGCAAAAGCAGCCACAAGCTGAGCACGAGGAAGGATGGGCACTAGTGCTGCACCTCAGCACCCCTCCTACTTGTTGCCTTGGTCTGTGACTGCAGCGCAGACACCAGCACCTTTACACGGAGATGCCCACCCTCGGTTACCTTTCTGCAGCAGGGACTGAAACTGCGCTGACGCACTGTTCTTTCCAGAGCCAATTAACGCTTAGGTCTCCTTTCTCTCTTGAAGTGCCCAACAGCCTCTGTACCCTCACGTACCCAGCGATGACTCACGGCTTGCCTCGGTGCCTCCTCACACCGTGGTGAGCTCATGGGCGCAACAAGCCCGAAGTCACCGCTTTTTTTCTGACTTCCTTTGCCAAGTTTACCTGCCACTGCTGTCTGATTCAACCCTCATTTATAAATAGGCTGCTCCCCTCTGATTCCATACACTGGGTCTTCATACAATTCACAACAAGGAACTAAGCTTCACAGATGCACTGGTGGCGTGTTGAGTTCTGGCAATCAGTATTGCCTTACCTGATTCTTTTCTTATTTTTTAAGAAGCGAGACAAAAACTCAGTGATCCCACCAGTCTGGCAGAGTTCTTTTGGGTCTGTTTATTTCCTTAATGAAACGCACTTAATCCCTTCTGCTCCAAAACCCAAATTCTTGGCCGGTGTCCCTTAGGAGACCAGTTCTCACCAGCAGGAAGCTTTCCCCAGGAGTCACAATTTCTCCTTATCCATCTCCTCCACATTATTCCTTCTGTCTCGCCATTACGCTGCCGCCTCTGACCTCACTTCTGCAAACAAGCGCCGACACAGCTCCAGTCACTTCTGCATATTTGCTTTGGTTACCTTTAGGTCGTCATCCTCCACCGTCATCCCAAGCCACCTCTGAAATCGGCATTAACGCGTGCGCAACACTACCCCAAACTTATTTCTGAGGCCCTAATTTTCAGAGCACAGCAGGCCCAGAACAAACTGACGCCTGCCACCTTCTCCTGAAGAAATGCTGCCCCTCATCGCCCGTCAGTATGGCAGCACTGGTTGGAGAAGCTTTCTTCCAGCCTCGCAGCAGACTTTATTCTGCTGTCCGGGCCTTCCTCAGCACAGAGGGCTCAGGAGCCTGCTGGGCTCTGTCACCGGGTGCACGGCCCCGGCGACAAAGCGTGGACTTCACTCCCTGGTTTGCCGAGGGCCTTTGCTGTGCCTGTGTGGAGGAACCTCCCGGTACAGCGCTATTCCGCAGCAAGCCAGGCCCTTCCTTCGGGAGACGTTTGGCGTTTTTGTGGGTTTTCCACCATCCTTGGCCTACCTGGAGCCACAGCTCTAACAGGCGCCCGAACGGAGCCCACCAGCAGCGCTCCCGCCGCCTCCAGCTTGCTCCTGAAGCCCACACGGCATAAAAGCCTTGCTGCTGGTGTTTTTAGTAGCTCAGGGAAGCCGCGTTTCATGTGCTAAGTGTCACCCCTGGGTTACAGGGCGGGCTGGGAGGAAAGCCACCCGCCGGTGACACACCCGCACACACGACAGCCGCAGGCCACCCGCCTGTGCCGGAGCCCAGCTCCTTGCCGCAGGGCAGCAGCGGTGAGCAAGCGGGGCAGGGCCAGGGCCGCGCGCCAAGGAAACGCCGTCACGCCTCGCCTCACCCCGTGGACAGACAGACAGACAGACAGACAGGCAGACAGACACGCGGCAGCAGGGAGATAAGGGACGCCGGTGTTCCCGTCCTGCTGCACACTCCCCTCCACGAAGCCCCTCAAGGCTCCCCTCCTCAGGGAGCTCCCCCGCTGGGCTATGGCGAGCACCCCGACGGCTGTCACTCCAGCTGGGCAGAACCCGCTGACAACCGGCGTCCCTCTGCCCTTGCCCCCCTCCTGCCCACGTCTTTCCATTGCCAAGCGGAAGCACAAGCTTCCTCAGCTCAGTTTCACGTCACCTTGTTTCCCAGGCCACAGCAGTGAATTCAACCTGCCGAGGCCATCAGAGAGCAGGTCCCTCAGGTCCCCACGCTCCTGCAGTGCTCTGTCACTGGCCATTGGCAGAGTGCTGAGCATCATCCCCTGACAGGGTGAGGCACTGCATTCCCAGTGATTTTAGCAAAATAAGCGCAGAAAAAAGGCACAGTGCAATCCTAGAAGGCCATGTGCTGCCACAGTTTCTCCAGGGCAGACCAAACGGTTTGGAAGTCATTGCTCAGGCCAGAGACAGACACTCCTCTGCACTGGTGAGACCACCCCGTGCTGGTGAGACCACCCACGGACATCCCATGTGCCCATCCCGGCACAAGGGGCGCTGCAAGTCCATCGGTCTTACAGAGCCTTGGCCACAAACGAAGAATATTTGTTTTATTTTTATTAAGATACCATGCCCCAAACCAGCATTATAATGCATGGCATATAAAATAAACACATACACAGTAAACCTCATCAACACCGGGCTGTAAAACCCACACACAGTACCCTTCATCCTGATCCAGTGGCAAGAGAGTTTAAGAACAAAGCTAAAGATAGGGAAATGGAAAAGCAGTGAAAAAAGCCAACAATTGAGAAGGGATTAGGTATGATGCAAGTTAACAGGACGTGTGCTTTTTCCTCTGCTCAGAAAAATAAAAAATCCAGTCTGCAACTGTAAGATTGGTTTGATTTCAAAGCTGCATCATCTGTTACCACAGTAATCTGTCCTGACAACCAGAACTTAATTTAGGACAGGACCCCACAAACAACAGATTTTGGCAGCTCCTGTTAAAGAAATTTCAGGTCCTTTATTCGGGGTTTCTGCCTTCCTTTCAGAGGCAATCTTTCCACCCCAGCAGCCCCTTCCTTTTCAGGATGTTCAGCTGAAAAGGGACAAGATTGCACCCCTACACTGCCAAGAACCACCCCTCCGAACCTCCTGTTCCAAGGAGGAGAGCTCAGCACCAACACCATTGCACTGATTTCTTAAGGACTGGAAAAACAGCAGCACAGGGCTCATTGCAGTCAGAGCAACTGAGCACCGGACACGGAGAGAAACCACATTCACTGCGCCTGTTTGCAGCCCACTGCAGGAATTTCCAAATTGCTTCTCCTCTCCCCTTCTACCGCCGACCCTCATCCTGCTCATCTCATTCACTGAGCAAGAGACCAGCCCCAGAACGGAGACAGACCTCAAAGAAAAAAAAAGAAAAGCAGCAATATGTGAAAGAATCCCAAGGTATAAGGGGTTACAAATATTCAGACTTTATTATAAATAAGAAATACTGTTTTATACATAAAAACTGCAAGTGTTGCATTTTGTTCACCGCCCCAGACAGCGAGACCACAGATTAAGGCAAAAAAGCTAAAGTGAAGGCACATACTGAGGGGGCCACAGTCAGGAATCAAGTGATGAAGGGACCGTCACACGCTGCCCGTGACATCCAGCACTCCACCAGCAGCTGTCTCATCATCACATTACGTACAGAAATAACTGGACTTATACAATGAATAATGGCTGTAATGCAGTAGTGATTAAGAGATCGCTTATAAAGATTCTTTATTTAAAAATAGAATTCTGTTAAAAACAGCTTAACAACAACAAAAAAAAAAAATAGAGGAGAAAGCAGGAAACCTTAGGCCTGAGGTCAGCCAGGGCATGCGCACATCTTCGCATCTGTTCTTCTCACAGCCTTGGCAGAGAGGTGACGTGGTTAGAGACAGCCATCTGACCAGAGCAGCCAGCCAGAAACACTGACGGGACAACCCACGAGCGTGGGTGAGCGCTGGGAAGCCCTCCTCCAGGGGCCAGGTATGTTCACAGGCGGGGGAACCCCAAGGCAGCTTTTGGTAAATTGCAAAAAACCCTAACAAGACGGGCACCAGAGATGCAAGGTTTTCTAGAACGATCCCTGCCCAGCAGCACCGGGTGAGGACGTGCTCCCTGCGCAGTGGTTATCGCCGATCTCACGCAACACGGAGGCTGAGAACGTGTGGGAGGAAGAAAGTGGGAGCCCGGGCAGAGGAAACACCAGGCACTAAGGGAACAAGAGGGACAGGAGCAATTCGGGTGCACGTGCTGCGATGGCTGCAGGGGAAAGCACGTAGAGGAGGCCAGGCTGTGCCACTCTGGAAATATGGCTGAGTATATTTACACACACATACACACGCACACAAGAGACTTCCTCACACTATAATCATGATAAAAAAAAGGAAAAAAAAAATCACATTCACACAAAAAATATAAATTTGAAATAATTAATAGCACCAGTGTGTGTCAGATAATAATTTCTTCCCCGCTACGCAAACGTACAAAGTTGCATAGTGTTTAAGGATAGCTATATACTGGATCTGAAGGAAGAGAGAGGGGATGCCGGGCTGGAGCCCCGGAGGATGCTGCAGAGGGTGCTCTCAGCTTGCAGCAGGGCTGGGGAAGGCTCCCCAGCAGCCGGCAGTGGGACCTGGCAGGAACCTGAACGCTGCTCTTCCAGCCGGGTTAAACACAAGACAAAAGGTGAGAGCAACACCGGAAAGGGTGAAAATGCCGCTGGCCTCCTCCGGGAAGGAGATGGGGAGAAAGACCTTCTCCCTGACACCTTCGAGCCCTCTTTCCTCCCCACCTGAAGGCAGTCGGGTTGAGGTGAGACCAGCTGTCAGAGCTCTCTGCATGGCAGCTCTCCTCTTCAGCAAGATTTCTGCTCCTTGAACAGGTCACTGAGACATCTGCAGCCTAAAAACAAAGATCCTCTGGCAACTCCAGAGCAACACCTCCAGATGGGAACTCAGCTCACCACCTCCAGACTCCCCAGCCTGGGCCACCCGGCAGGCAGCTGCTTGCAGACCGCACACAAGACGTCTGCTCCACTGGCCAGCAGCAGTGCTGGCAAGACCTACCACTCCCCTAGCACCCCATCTTCCCTAAAAGCTCCTCTCAGAGGCTGCGTTTTTCTCAGAGCGATGCATCATCACAGAAAGCATTTCAGAAAGAGACTGAGGATACGTCGTAAAGGCTACCAATGTTTTCGAGTGGCCACTAGTTAACGTAACAAAACAAAAAAATTCACAGGGTTAGAAGCTGGGAACAGGGATCTGAATGAGTGCAGCTCTACTGGCCATTACAGTAATACTTTGGTAGCCAACCCCCTTCCTTCATAGGGACAGATTGCTCCGGGACCAAGGATTTTACAGTCAAGGGGAGAAGAGAGGAGAGAAAGCAGAATTAGTTTCGCCTTGCTGTACACAGCCCACATGGTTATTTCTGAACCACAGGACAGAGAGCCCAGAGCACCTCTCATCCTTGTGCTAATCAAAGGGAAGCTGTGTCTGAGAAGGGAGCAAAGGCAGAGTGCTCAGGAAGACAATTTCTATAAAAAACCCTTTGATGCCCAAAGACGGATATTTAATTTGCTTCTTTTTAAAAAACAAAACAAAACAAAAAAACCTTTTCAACTTATCCTGATTTGAAAAGAGAACAGCGGCTGCGAGCAGCGAAGAGTTGGGGACTGGAAGAAGGTAACGTGTGTTAAGGCACTCCATAGCCAAACAGTCGCTCCACCGTCACCGGGGGAATACCCTCCGCCCCCAGCGCACCCTTAGGGCTTCTCAATGGACGGGGTGTTAAAGCAGCCAGATGGCAAGGTCTTCTTGATGTCCTCCAGGTTGCTAATGTCTTTCAGGATTTCCTCAATGTCCCTGTTGTAGGCTTGTATTGCATCATCTTGCTTCCTGGCTTCTCTCTCAAGGAAAGACACTTTCTGGTCCAGGTCGCTATCTTTCATCTGGTCTTTGGCACTGTTGAGGGTACCTTCAATCTCATTCAGTTTGTTCAAGTCCACTGTCTCCAGTTGCCCTGAAAAGCCAAAAACAAGCAGTGAAGACCGTTACAAAGCCTTTGAAGGGCTGCTTTCAGGTGCTACACAGCAGAGCCCATACTCGGGGTGGGTGAAGCAAGATCTCCATCAGGCCACCTTGTACAAGACATAGAACAAGCGAATGGGCTACACCTCCAGTGCCTCTGCAGCAGAGCTCAGCTTGCAGGGTACAGCTCAGCTCATACCACACACAGATTCGAGGCCACCCCAGAAATCAGTACCACTCACCAAAACCATGTAAACCTGATTTCTAGAAAAAGAATGGAGCCATTTGGTTCCTGGCACAGCACCGCCCCACGCTGACTGCCAGCACTTCCTGGTCAAGAGACTAGGAAACTTTCCAAGGAATGTGGCATATGTAAGGACAGCCTTACCTAGTTGATCTAAAAGGTCATTAATGACAGCAAGCAAGCTGTTCACAGAGTTTTTTGCTTTTCTTGCATTGTCTTCTGCCTCCTGGGCTGCCTGTGAGGCCTGCAGGATGAAAAAAAAAAAAAAAAAAAAGCCATGAGAACACAATGAACCGTGTGGGGTTACAAACCCACTGCCTCTCCTTTCCACACATCTGTCCAAGCAGCTGCATGCATCCCTCCTTCCTCGCTCCATGATACTCATTTCTGTGCTGAGATACCTGTCGCAGTGCTGGCAAAGACAGCCTTCACACAAGCCATTTCCTACAAGGAAGGACGCAGACCCCTGGTAATTGTTTCACAGGAAAAGTCACAGAGTCAGGTTTGCTAAAACAGAAGTCTCACGTTAAGAAAACCGGCTCTCAAAGTCCAGCAGCAAACCTACGTTAGTGCTAATGCAGGAGCGCCTTTGCTAGTCTGACGTGTTCAGTTCCACTCGAAACTTGGCAGACTGAGAATACTGTAACTGGCCCCAGCGCTGCCTTCGCAACGGGACAGCGGGAGGAAAGCATGCACTGGCAGGACAGCAGGGAGAAGGCAGCTCCTTGCCACTGGTGTCAGCGATGCTTACCATGCCTGCCATCATCATATCCTGGTCAGCATCGTCTTGTTTCCGCTTCAGCTCTTTTTCTGCTTCCTGGAGTTGCTTCATCATGTCATCCACTTCTCTGGCCAGCCCCGTCACATCAGAGAAAGTCTTGTCAGCTTCAGCTCTGGTAGCAGCAGCACTCTACAGCCAGCATGGGGGAAAAAACAGCTGGAGAAGGTGCAGAACGCACTGGAGCGAAGCAGAGCCTACTACACGCCAGTGCCTCTGGAGGACAGGCTCCAGAACTGCCAGGGACTCACCTTCTGAACAGAACTGGCAATCTTCTCGGCATCATCTGCTCTGGTCTTGGCTTCGCGGGCATCAGCGGCAGCATTGCCGAGAGCCAGCTCCGCCTGGCGCGTCTTATTGTTGGCTTCAGCGATGGTCTGGGTAATGGCAGGAATCCTCTTCAGCGCCTCCTCCGCTGCTGTCTTGTTGTCGTTCACCCGCTTGTCAAAGTCTGAGACAGGGCAAAGCAGATTTTCACCACTTGCTCCAGCCAGAAGAGCCTTGGGATGCTTCTCTGACCAAACTACTTGGGTTTTGCCTCCCTGAACACCTGCGCCTCACCCTATTACACATCATCTGAGGCTAAGCAAGGCAGCTGGACAAAAAGCAGGCTCTTGTCTGAGAGGATTTCTGCTTTTCCTTTATAAAAAGCCAGAAGAATCCACCCAACACTCAAGTACTGGCAACAGCATGAGCCATTTGACCAAGATGCCCTACTGCAGTGACCTGAAAACTGCAGGATTCCCCGCACGTGCTCTCGTTACCTTTCAGGTTGCTGAGAATGGTGTTGGCCTCCTGCAGCGTGCCATTGCCCTTCCGTGCCGCCTCCTCAGCCAGGGCTTTCGCAGCATCTGCTCGAGCCAGGAGCTGGTCTGCAGTCTGAGGAGACATGCCATCTGCCAGTGTACCTTTGCTCTTTGATGGACGGCCACCTAAGCCTACCAAAGGGCATCACTCCAATGCAGTATGGCACAGTGGCCATCCCTACGTGAGTGGCAGTACTTCCTTTGAAACCACGTAAATTCAGGGGCTCTGGAACGTTGTCCTGAATACAAGCAGGACAGCACACCTGGCAGATACACAAACTCTCCAACACAGCCCCAGTGCCACTGCTTTTAGCACCTTTGTTTCCCTTCTAGCAGCATTCCTCAATATTTGCGTACGTAACACCACTAAGATATGGCTAAGGCCAAACCTCTTGCATCTCACCAGCCACTTGTTTTTTTTGTTTTGTGGTTTTTTTTTGTTTCTTTTTTTTCCCCCCCAGGGAACAAAAGCCTGCACAAGGCAGAACTGACCTGCTGCTCCGTCTTCCCTTTCTCCAAGAGGTTCTTTACTTCCAGCTCCTTTCCTTTCATGTCTTCCCTCAAGTCTTCGTAGTCTTTCAGCTTCCTTGCTACTAGCTGATCTAACTCCTCTGCCTCCTTCTTGATCTTATTTGCTTCATTCTGCATGCGGAAAGCAGAAACAAACGCAGATCCTCTGAACATGAAACAATTTCTGAACAGGTGACAAACACAGTGCCACTTCTAATGGTAAAACAGGCAGAAGCCGTGACAGGTTCCCATCTCTTCTAGTTACAGGTGCAGCCTTACACCTTCAAAGCCCCAAATACCCCAAAGGTCTGTGCAGTGAAGGACACGGGGTGCAAACAACTTTGTGCTTAAGAAAACCCACACTGCTACAGCGAGTGAAGGAGAGGGACTAGCTCTGCAGACCTCAGCAGGAACTGACTTTTCTGCACTTATCAATTCAAGACACAATGTTCGACAAACAACATGTTACTCTTTTTTTTTTTGTCCTTCAGAGACTGGAGGAAGTGGGGGTCTACTTTTGTAGTTTCCTGCTTGCAAGTCTCTCGCACAAAAACCAAAATGTAGAAGCCTGGATGATGTCTAGATGGAGAAAAATTCCAGAGATGGGTCTAAGGCAGAGTAACATTAGCAGAGCACGTGCAATGTGTGTCAGCACCCTAGCTCACTGCTTTGATGGTTGTCCTCGCTGGTCTTTAGAAAAAGCTATGCACGCTGCTTCACTCACGTACCTCTAGCCCCGTGGAATCCACGGTGGGCAGATTGGTGAGATTAGCGTAGATCTGAAGGGCCTTGTTTCCAGCTTCCTCTGCCTCTGCAAGCACCTTGTTTGCCTGTTTCTCTAGATCTCGAGAAATGTTCCTTGCTTGATTATACCTAATAAAAATTTAAAAGCATGGATCCAGTCACTCTCCAATTTTTTTCTGTAGAGCTGAACTTACTGAGAGCAGAAAGGCTGAAACACTAGAAGACAACTGTCATAAAACCCAAAAGGCGTATTAATTTTAAGTAATGCTCTAAAGCCAGGAACCAGAAATTATTTCCTGTTACTGACTCACTTCTGGTTGAGCTCATCAATGTCAAGTGCAGTTTGGTTTTCTCCAGCCAGGGTCTTCATCAGAAGCTGATACGCTTCTGTAGAAGTATCGTTTGCTGCTTTGGCTACGCGGACAATCTCATCAGCCTCCTGTTTGTGCCTGGACAGGGTTACAGAAAAAAAAGAGGCCGTTAGAATTGTCAAGCAGCAGTTCCTGTCCTCAGCTCTGAGGACAGAAGATTTTCTTCTCTTCTACTTCCTCCTCCTTCACCCAGATTTGCGCAGCTGCAACACTTGCAGTGGAGGATGCTACTTGAGAGCATTACTCCAGCAGTGCCCACGAGACCACGCTACGGGCACCGTGCAGCCAGACACGTCCCTGCCGCACACACCCAGCATTTGCCCTGATGCACAGGTGTGCAAGAACAGTGCCAAGCAATCCCTTACCCAGCCAAAGATGTGCTTCATACCAAGCACACCAAGCTTTGCTCCCCCCCTCTCGGGGAATGCAGGGCCCCGATGTGGGGTGGCAGGAGCATACACCACAGCGTACCTTTCCGCCAGCCTGAGAGCCTCTTCTGCCAATAGAGTCATGTTGTTTGGGTCACCGCTCGACTCTGGGGGTGTAATGGACTGGAAAAAAACGGAAGGAAAAAATACCTTGAAGCTCTATTTTCATCTTTTATTCAATGCTTTAAATATTTATGGTCATGATCTAAATGCTTAGAGATGCGTCTAACCTACTTCCGACCTCTCTGCATTTTTTCGTACGGCCAGGCCATTCCCACCAGTACTTATCCCCTAAAAATAAAGGATTTGCTATTTATTCAGGGATTTTCAAAGTATTCCTCTTTGAGCAGGGGCTAGGATGCAGTTTATGGCAAAGAACTGCGATCTCCCTTAATTTAATTTTCCACATCACGGAGTAATGGAGAATTTTCCACAGCAAATTTGCTGCAACAGAGAGAAAAAGCAGAGCAGCACATCCATGCAGCCTGGCGAAGAAGGGCCCTGTCCTCTCCCTGCCCCTTCGCACCCCCACAGCACGCTCACCACGTTGTCAGCTGCCATCTTGGCCTTCTCCAACATGTTGGAAGCTCTCATGATCAGGTCCTCCGTGTCCTCCACCCGCCCCCGGGCTTGATCCGCCAGGCTCTCCGTCTCCTGCACCGTGTTCTGGATGTTCCTCAGCCTGCCCAGCTGGCTTGTCAGCGTGCTGTTGATGTCTTTGAGGCGATCCATGAGGCCCTGATCTACGTCTGAAAGACACAGTGCAAAAGAGAGGAAGTAAAATTAATTACAGCAGGAAGAGAAGTTGCAGCAGCAGCTTACCGTTGGCAGGTTAATCCCCTGCTGAAAGGGGACTTAGCAACGCTGTTTCAGAATGTGTATAAGAGTCATTAACTACAAGGAAGACAGTCCTGCTGGGTGTACAAGACCTGCTTTGCTAATTCTTTTTATCTTAGTTACTACAATATCAGGAGAGATGGAGAAGTAGCAGGGCTGTACATTATCCTCCTCTTGGGCAACGGGGAACGGTGGCTTCCCCCGAGCCAGACCCAGCCTCCAGGTAGAGCAGCTAAAGAATCTGCAGAACAGCAAACCCACCCTGAGTTCTCCCCAGTCCAGAGGGATGATCAAAGCTGGGACGACGAATGACCCAGCCTTGGTTCTTCAATCTGCAGAACCTATGAGCCCCCTAAAATCCCCGCAGTCTTGACCACCAGGTAGCTTCCCCTAACAATGTCTTAATAGTGGAGCCATTAAGCAGATACATGCCTCATGAACAGAATTACTTTCCAAACAATGAGAGCACTGTTAAGAGATGAAGTAAAAGCAGAATCCTGCATGCCTCCAGAACTAAGATTTTTCACAAATACACTGTCTTCATCTTGCAGCACACATCCCAAATCAGTAAGCAAACTCACACAGTTTACTGCAAAATTGAGTGTTCTTCAAGTTGCTCTTCTCCAGACCACACATCAGCTTCCACGTCAAAAAAGCCCTAAGCAAACCCACTGTCATACTACTTAATGTCCTGCTCACAGACATCCTATAGCAAAGGTGACAGTACAAGAGTCTCCCTGAAACAGAGTTTAACAGGAAAAACAGCTACAGGCCACCCCCCACAGCACTTTTCAGAATATTCTGCACTTCATGGTGAGCTAATAAAGCTTGTCAGTAGGATTTTGAAGCTTTCATTCTGATCACTGATGATATCCCAACAAGAAATGCTTCAGCCCAAGGCATCCAAACCCATCTGTAAGCAGCTTAAGCTGCACTTGCTACTGGTGAAGGCTGTAGAAACACAGAGATGGACCTGTTTGCACACTGGAAAGTCTTCTGCTTGTGTAATGAGTAGGAAAAAAAACCTCCTTTGCACAGGGAGACAAGGGTAACACTTGTATCCACTGCATAGACCTAAAGGCAATCTTTACACTGCATATACAAACAAAGCCCACAGAGAACATCAGGGACAGAAATCACAGCCCTCCTTGTCCGGGTAACAGCGTATACCGCTCCCAGCGCTACCCAAAACAGCTCTCTGCAGTACAGGCTTGAGCTAGAAAGCTCTGCATCCTAAGGGAACACAAATACCAAGCTGAGCTCACTTCACATCAGCCCACGCCTACCTTTGCTGTTTTGCGCTTCTCGGAGCAGCTCTGTAACGTCTCTTTCTGCCTGCTTCAGCCTCTCCTCAAAGGCTTGGTCGGTGATGGTATCTTCTCCCGTGCCCAGGTTTGCTATAAGATTCTCCAGCTCCCGCAGCCTCTCTCGCTGCTCTGCCACCTATGCAAGAGGAACAGAGCACGGTTACACTACAGGGTGAGGAGCAGCCAACCTTTCTGCTTTCTGTTGTTTAGACACCATGCCAGAGCCACTGGGCAAGCAGGCACGGCGTGGACCACCGACCTTGGAAACCACATGGTCACGTCTGCCGCCTTACCTTATCTTTCACCAGTCTGTAACACGCAGGGCACTCTTGGCAGCCCGGCCATGACCGGTTGTAGAAATAGTTCTCCTCGCACTGGTCGCAGCGGTTCCCCACAAAGCCCTCCTTGCACTCACAGCGACCATCCTCGTGGCACTGCAGGGCGCGCGAGCCCTCGGGGTCGCAGTCACACGCTGTGGGGAAGTTAAACCTCAATCAGAGCGGAGGGGATGCAGCAAAACCCCAAAACTGCAGCAAAAGCAGTGGGTGACCCACCAACACACAGCGGAGCCCTGCTCCCAGGGTGCTGCCACGCGCAGGAAGGCGCACTGTCAAAGCCAAACACAAACACCAAACCTGAACACAGCACTCGAGGTGCGGCCTCACCAGTGCTGAGTACAGCAGATCTTGCCATTGCCTCTCCCACAAAGCATTTTAATTTGCTACGCCATTGTAACCAACATAATTTATATTTTTTTGCTCTTGAAGGGCAGGGAAACCAGGAGGAAAGTGTGGACTGTCCTCTTTTTCAATCATATTTACAAGGTCTGTAGCTCCTCAAGATGCTATCTGCAAACTGAGGCCACTGCAGAGCACCAGGCACTTACGTTTGCAGCCTTCGGGGCCGAACCCAAAGTGGTTGGCCTCGCAGCGGTCGCAGCGCTGGCCGGTGACGCCTGGCTGGCACTCGCACTGCCCCGTCCGTATGTCGCACTGCCCGTTGGTGGAGCCCAGCGCGTGGCAGTCACACCTGCAGGAGACAGCCACACGTCAACTGGTGACAAGGGGCAGGAGGCACAGGTGACGCAGCCCCTCTGAAGCAGCCCCATGAGCACAGCTGGGAGCCTCCACGCCAAGGGAGGGGCTTTTCTTGCAGTGCAGATATGAGACAAAGCACCCAGCCTCTGAACCATGCAAGGTCACTTGGTGGCTGCACTAAAAAAGGAACCCACGAGCCCCTGTTACCAACAGTCACGCTGCCATGTGACACTTTTCTATTTAAAACTCTGATTTAGGGCTATTTACAAAGCTATTTATAAGTCAAGCTTTTTGTACAGCCCTTGGACCTGCTCCTCAGCTCCCGCTCCTCCCCACCCTCAGCAGTACCAACAAGGAACAAGAAGCACTGGTGCCAAGCCTCGCGTTTCCTCCCCCTGCTATGCACAGACCCCAGGGCGTGCCCGGTGCCCTGGTGCGAGGTGAAGGTTACCTCTCACAGCCGCGCCCGCTCTGCAGGTTGAAAAAGCCGGGCTCGCAGGCACTGCAGTCCCTCTCGGTGACGTGGGAGAGGCACTCGCACTGCCCCGTCACTTGGTTGCAGCTCGTCTGCTGATTCACAGTGCCATAGGGATTACAGTGACAAGCTGCAAAAAGGACAGGGATGGGAAGCATCACCCAAAGGCAGCTCTCAGGGACAAAGCCAGCTTTAAATGCACGAGGAAACAGCTTGTACCTCTGCACTTGTCGGCAGGATTGGAGGCCAGGGGGTTCCCGAAGAAGCCGTCCTTGCAGCGGTCGCAGTAGAAGCCGGCCGTGTTGTAGATGCACTTGAGGCACTCGCCCGTCTGCCGGTTGCAGTTGCCCACGGCGTTGGGGTCGATGTTGTCGTTGCACTGGCACAGGCGGCACGGCCTCACGGCCCCGTTCTCACCCAGCGGGTCTCCGAAGTAGGCGTCATCACACAGCTCGCACCTCTTGCCTGCGGCGGGACAGGGGCACACACGCTACAGCAGGAAGCCCACGGCTGCGGCCTCATCTCTGCAGTCCCTCCTGGAACGCCAGCTCCTTGCCTTCTTTCCCTTCCCTCCCCGTGAAGGGACCACAAAGGTGCAGGAGATGACACACACATGCCTCCCAATCTCTACATTTACGCTGGTTTTTTTGTTTCTTTGTTTGTTTTACACTGGAACTTTGCATTCTGGATTATTTCAGCTTTCCCTCCTCTCCTATCCCTATCACACATACAGGAACATGGGAAGCAGGAGGGACTCCCATGTGATCACGTTCTAAGGATGAACTTGTATGGAAATCTGAGCTAAAAGGAACTGAGGCCCCAGGTCCCCAGGCTCTGCTTTAGTTCACAGAGCGATGGCATCCACTGCAACCCCCACAAGCTGCTCTGGATGTTGTGCCTCTGGGTTTGATCAGCAGCTTTCCTAAGCATTCAAAGCATTTACAGGTACTCTGGACTTTGGACTCTTTCATGCCAAGCATAAAATCAACAGAGAAGCGTGGAAGCTGCCAACCATCTTAAGCCTTATTTGCTGCTGGCAGGCAGAACACAGGGCTCCACTTAACTCAAGCACACACTCAGACTTCACGGTTTGTCGTTAAGAAAAAAGATCAGCACCTGCTCACATTTTTCTTTTTAAATCTGTTGAGTATAAATTTGGTCTTGTAGGTTTTGATCAGTATTCATGAGTCCCTCAACCTTCCTGCTTTTTTATTTGGCAGCAGGCGAGGACAATGGCACTCCTCCTGCAAGTATCCCATATAGTGCCTCTCTGGCTGGCAAATGGGAGGTGTATCTTCTAATCCTGTTTCAGTCTGACCCATTTTCCTGGCTTTTCTAGAGCTATCAAACTCTTGGCCCAACACCAAGCAATCATCAGATCTGTACTAGAAGCTAGCACGGCTCACATACATAGCACAGAAATGTTCAGATTTGCACAGAGTAAACCTTTGTTTCCTTTTCATTCTTGAGAAGGGCACAAAGAACAAGAGTTCTTCAGTCCTGAGCCTTGCATGGGACAGAAAACAGGGCCAGGGGAAGGCAAGTTGCATCTGAACCAGGAGACACGGCAGTTCTCAGTGCTGCTCACTGCTGGGCAGAGCAGCAGACTGGTGGGAGACACGTCCCCAGGCACAGGGGGCGTAGAGCAAAGCCCCTTCTGGCAGGACTCACCTGTAGTGCCAGTCTGGCAGCTGGTGCACACGACCTCCTTGGTGCGGGGCACGATGGCGCAGCTGGAGCCGCCGGGGCACGGGCAGGGCTGGCAGTCCGAGGCCGTGCCTGCCGTCGCGTCTCCGTAATACCCATCGCTGCACTTCTCGCAGTGCGAGCCCGCGGTGTTATCCCTGCAGTCGCACGCACCTGAGACAGAGAAGCAAGCGGGTTTATTTTGCTTCCTCATACAACACAAAAAGGGCAGCCCTTTGCTGCTCCCTGTTGCCTCTTACCCGTCTCAGGATCACAGGTCTCGCTGTGCCCATTGCAAGTGCAAGGCACGCAGGGGCTGTAGGGCCCGAGGCCAGGCGTCTCCCTGCGGTACCCAGGGGAGCAGCGCTCGCAGAACTGCCCCTCGTAGCCTGCCGGGCAGGAGCAGCTCTCCACCCACGCCGCGGGTGCACCGGGCCCCGGGAGAGCGCTGGTGATGGTAACGTCATCCAGGTGGCCAGCACCTAGGAGCGGAGAGGGGAAATGTTTGGTCATCGCTTCACCTAATGCATCTGGATCATGCAAGGGACAGACAGGCACAGGCTTGCAGCAGAGAAGGTGAAGCTAGAAGTGAAATCCTCCAGGAAAGCTTAGACAGAGGAGAAAAGATGCAATATAGCTCATGCGGGGCTAGAAAGCCAAGAACAAGACAGAGAAAGATGCTGAGAGGTTGTGTTTTGCATGTGTGTGGTTTCCATCTCCAAGTCAAATCCCGATGTCTTTCTAGGGAGGACAGACAATCTCCCTGGCACTTCAAATACACCTTCCCTAAACAGAGCCTATAGACTGCCTCAGCACAAACTCTTCAGCACCTGAAAGCTCTTCCCTCTCCTCCCAGGCCCTTCCCGGAGCAGAACTGTGCCTGGACACAAAGTAGCTGCTGTTTCTGTTAGTAGCACATCCTCAACCTCCATTACTAGAAGCAGGCCAGAGGACAGCTTGCTCCACTTCTTCTCTCCCTTCTGTCACCCTGTATTCTTCTCCATGAGCAACCTCTGCTTAAAACATTTACATCTGGGGAAAATGGAGAAGATGCCAATTTGTGTTTGTATCTACTTGATTTTAACTCGGAAAAGCCTTCTCCTCATGACAATATGGAAAGACCCAGACATTTTTGTCCTTAAGTAGTGCCTGATTTTTGTAAACCCTCATCATGGGGAACTACATGGGGAAAGCAATCGATCGCAGAGCAATTGACAGTCTCCCTGCATCTCTCCCTACTGCGTCCTTCAGCACGCTGCATGACATGTTTCCACCATTTTGGAAAAGGCTGGTCATGCAGCGGGAGCAAAGAACCACACCTGCCCCACAGAGGGGGATCAGCAGGTGGTGGAGTGCTCAGCCCTGAGACTCTCAAAGGCAGCACATTTCCTTGCCATCTCTCCAGGAGCCCCAAGAGAAGCTGTTACACAGGAAGGCCAGGTGGAAAACAACACTTCAGCACGGCTCTGCCCAATAACCCGCCACGGCCAGTTACGACCAGGCCCCACAGTTCAGCAGCTGGAGCACCACACCAACAGGTCTGCCTCTCCTTCCTGTGACGCTCTGCTCAGAGACTTACTTCTTTCGCTGTATGTCCCGCGGATCTTGATGGCAGTCAAATTCTGGAGAAGCTTCTGGAAGTCAAATGCGCTAAGAGTTGGCCTCCAGGGGTAATCGGTAGCCTCGTGGAGCCTGGGGAGAAGACCCATGCATCATTTGCAAACCCTTCAGATGCTAACCGCTGTGCCCTTTTAGAGCACCATTTACAGCCACGGTATGTGATTGCCCCATGCTTTGCATATACTTCTGCGATGCTGCTGAACAGCCAGCTACAATTTAACCTGGTAATGCTGCTCTAAAATTAATGCTGTTTGTTTTCCCAGGAGCTCAGAGGGCAGGGTGCATGCCAGGCTGGTCCCAGCTGCTCCCACGCTCTGTGGGCTCTCGCCGGGCTGGGACCCTCACCTGAAGGTGTAGGTCAGTGGGCTCTCACTGGGGTACGAGTTGCCCTGAGCAATGAGAGGCACCGACACCCGCAGCCCGGCCCCTTCCAGCACCAGGTCCTCTGCAGAGAGACGTGTGTCCCGTTTGTCCACGCGGAAGGAGAAGGTCAGGTTCTGACCGTAGCTCAAAACTTGGTTGCCCAAGAACTTGCCTGAAACAGGAAGAAATCCTTACAGTCAGGGGACAGAGAACAGAGAGTTCACACAGCATGGGAAAGCTCAATCCTTCAATGACCTACGTGGTGCAACAAAATACATGGGGAAGTAGCTGTCCGAGATGACGGAGATGTCCTGGGTCTCTGCACTCCACTGGAGTGGGACTTCAGAGCCGTCGCGCTGCTCAGCACGCCACTCGTCCTCTCCTGAAAGCACAACAGGCAAGGAATCAACACCCTCTGAAGGAGCAGCTCGGCACACGCTGCCCACATCATACTGCAGACTGCTTATATGCACCTCGTCTGTATTTCAGACACCGCTTCAGAAGGCAGCTGTGCAGAACACAGCACAGCCAGAGTGCTGACCTGAACCCTCTGAACTTTGAGCCCTAAGAAAAATACTTGTTCAACACCTTGATTTCTAAAGACCTCAGGAAGGGACTGGAAAACTTGAAGTCACCTATGACTCGATGTAAGCTTCATCCTTCATAAGAACCATGGTCTAGTGGAATTTTAATTAAAAAGACGTTATTTTCAGACTATGCAGAATGAAAACATTTACACGAAGGACAGCAGGAAACCAACTATTGAAAAAGATTTCTGCTCAGATCCATTGGCACCACAACTGTGTTTTACTCAAAATCTAAAGTGATTATCATCCTCCCAAACTCCTGATTTGGCTCTAAAATTTAGAAAAGGCCCCCCTTCCTAGCACCTCTCTTTGAAGGCACGGAACTTTACATTTGCAACACCCACTTATGACGCACATTAAAGCAGCATGCACTGGGTGCCTGAGGCCAAAGCTGTGAATTCCTTCCACCCCAACTGAACAAACGGCCTGAAGAGAGGGAAGCCCCCACTGATTCCAGTAACTCAGTGCTTCCCAAAAAGGGATCCTGTACCCGCCCGCCCAAAGGCTGCAATCTCACGCAGGGAGGAAGGAGCAAGGCTTTAATTGCTTTGTTCTACAGCCCAGCCCGGGACACAAAGAAAGGCTTGGTTTTACCAAACTGGAAGCTGGAGGTGATGCTGTAGATGCTGTAGCCAACGGCATTGGTGCAAACCGAAGAGTGTCCAAAACAGAAGCAGGGGGTACAGCCTCTTGGATTTGAGGGATCCAGATGGAAAAACCCAGGTTTGCATCTAAGATGTGAAGGAAAAATAATTCATTTCCCTGACGCTGACTCCAGGCCATTGCTCAAATATTTCTCATTCTTGAAACAAAGCCATAGGAAGAGAAACTCACCTCTCACAGTGGAAGCCCTCAACGTTGTCCTTGCAAGTACACCGCCCTGTTTCGACATTGCATTCTCCCGTGCTGCCAGCAGGATTGCAAGAACAGGGCCTGAGAGAGCCAGGAGAGAGGACAACTCATTAGAATCACACAGCTTTAAAAAAGTGTCTGCTTTTCCTTTCAGAGAGCCGTCTCCCTTACCTGCATCCAGCCTCAGAGAGGGAGTGGAAGCCCGGCTGGCAGCGGTCACATTTATCTCCCATCACGCCAGGTTTGCAGCTGCACTGGCCGTAGCTATCGCACTGCGTGCTGAGGGAGCCTGCGGGGAAACGAGGGGCAGGGGCCTTAGCGCACCCAGCACTCTATTAGCCTGTCTTTTTTTTCAGCTTTATGAAATGTGCAAGAAATGCAAGAAAAAGTCTGAAGCATAGCTTCAAGCTGCTGAGCGGTGGTTCACAGTTCAGTGTTTCTCCGTCGCAGCACTGGAGACAAATTGTTTTCTAGTCTGCATTCAGCTCCAAGTATTCTTTCCAACTACCCTTTTCATATATGAATATATTTTTAACTTTTGACTGCAATCTATCCTGTCTTGTTCTCAATACTACCTTTGCCTGTATATTTAATTCCCCACTTTTTTCCCTGCAGTGCACCCTTTCTGAGAATTCATTCCCTAAATCCTGCGTTCTCCCTAATGACCATCTCCTCCTTGCCAGGAGCTATGCTGACCTCTTCTCCCCTTCATGCTCTAATTTCCTCCATTGGCTCCAAAGTTGGATTTAAAGATGGAACTGTCTCCCCAGAGAGAGGCTGCATGTGGCGCTATTAACCCTAGTAAATTCTACGGCAGAACTCTAATTTTTGACAGCATGTGTTCCTCAAAAGGTACTGCTCCAAAGCACACACAGCAGCACAGGTTTCTTTAATCCAAGGCAGACAAAATGCTTTTCCCCCAAGCACTGATGCAGGCAGTGGACCAGAAGTCGTAAGCACTGTGAGAGTTAACTACTGGGGTAAAAGTATATTAAAAATAGAGAGTCATTTTCTTTCCACTTCAGTCCATGCTAGATTATTATAGCAAAGTGGAAAGTTGTAAGATGATTAGGTTGGACAGGACAGGGGAATTCAGAAAGCCATCACCATATACAGAGTTTAAATCCCCTCTGCAGTCCCACTAATGAATACTTAGGGGAAAGAAAAAAAAAAGCATTCAGATGAGCAACAGTCATCTGAACTAATCCGAGGGCTTCAAACATGCACTGGATGGCAGCGTGTCATGGGACACGAGCTGATGCCTAAGTTACAAGGCCCTTTGAAATTTGTCCTTAAATACCTGAGAAGTCACCTCACTGCCTCTTCCCTCCCGCTGATGCCAATCCTCAGCACAGACATGTCTTAAAATAAGGCCCAACACGCGAACTGGGAGAGCAGAGGGAGGAAGAAAGAGGCCTTTCTTGGTCAAACTTTCACAACTGTGCAACTCTGACCAAATTAGCTAGGAGATGCACCCTGCCAGACCTCTCGCTGGCTGCTTTCGGGGCATGCCACAAGCAATTACTTATTCCAGCTACTCTATTTTGGAACCTCACATCACATCTTACTATCTGTGACCCTTTTGTTTCCTTCACCCCTATTTGTCGTGGGGCTGGGGCAGTTATGGGATCATGCCAAACAGGTCAAGTGGTTCCCTTCACTACAAAAGATTTGTTCGCCTGCCAGATTTTTTTCCCAATCCTTTTTCTAAAGAGGAGTCCAACTACTTGTTTTGACTTGACTTTGTTTTTTCTCACTCCCTTTTGTGTTTAAGGTTTCACTGGTTTATATTTATAGTGCTTAGATACTCAGCAGGAGAAACTGATGCTAAAGTTCACTACCATTCTCTGGTATGAAGAGCTGCCAGAAATATCCACTCGCGTAATCTTGTTTATTAAGAATTTAAATGAGAATTTACTGCTGGGTGTGTCCAGGGTAACACACACAGTGGTGGAAAAAAAAGTACAACTATTTTAGAACACATTTGAGGAGTAAATGCTCCAGTGGTGAACTATCTGCCCTGCCACTCCATCCCAGGTTAGATCCAACGATAATTTTAACCATCATGCAACCCAATAAACATTTCCTATGTGGGCTGAAAGAAGGAAGAAAAAAAAAAAAACAACTCTTTTTACCTCACAGTTTGCAATCAGCTGCGTAACATCACAACCTTCCACACACAAATGCTTGCTGCCTCCACTTACCAACAGGGTTGCAGCTGCAGGGCAGGCACTCCTCCTCGCTCCCGAGGCGGTAGAAGCTGTCCCTGCACCTCTCGCAGTGGGCGCCGTCGGTGTTGCCCAGGCAGCCCATGCAGTGGCCGCCGTGGCCGGTGGAGCGGTACAGCTCGGGGTCGAAGTAGCACTCCTGGGACCTCCCGTTGCAGTCGCAAGCTGCAGAAAAAAAACAAGGGTATCAGCTGCGAGTGGCGTGCGTGGCTATCCCAGCCCCCATGCTCACACAACCCAGCACACCAAAGCTGAATGTTCCGGTGGAGGGGGAACCTTTAGCCACCCTGAGGGACTCTGCACCAGGAGCTGCAGGGCCTGGTTTCAGTGTCCTGTCAAGGGAAGGCACAGGTCTCAGCAGGCAGCTGGGAACCATCAGCACACACCAAGGTCAGACAGGAAGAAAGCTCAGCTGTCTGAAAAAGCTTCCCCATAAAGTAAACTACCAGGAGCTGTGGTCTGCAACACTAAACAAAGAAAAATAAACTGGTGTTTGGTCCCTGACATCTGCATTTGCAGCCCAGAACTGTTGCAACAGGCTTGAAATTGGATGAAATAGTCTAGAAGTAACCAAAAGCCAATAACCCAGATGCGAGAGGAAGTCAGAGGATACTAAAGGAGCTCTTTAAAGGACATTATACCCAGCATACTAAATGCACATTTTTTCCTACAAGCTGGTACATTTTTGTGGCAAATCTCTTTCCTAAAGATTGCTCCCATCCTTCTCTGAAAGCAGATGCCCCTTTCTCTAGCACTGGCCCAGGCTGCCCAGAGCAGCTGTGGGTGCCCCATCCCTGGGGATGCTCAAGGCCAGGCTGGGTGGGCCCTGGGCAGCCTGATCTGGGGGGTGGCAGCCAGCCCACGGCAGGGCCTGGGGCTGGGGGGGCTACAAGGTCACTTCTAACCCAACCATTCTGTGGTTCTGTGACTCTAGGGATCTACCAGGAAGCTCCTGCAGGATAGGAATGACAAACCCAAGGCAACATTCCTCAAAAGATCTGGATGTGCTCAAAACAGCAGAAGGAAATGGACTTTGCTCTATTTTCTCATCAGCTCATACTCCGAGACAGGAATCCAGGCTCATTTTGACAGTGCCTTATGCATGCAGATCCCCAAGGAGTATCTGAATGTCTCTGCTGACACGAAAGCAGTAACAGCCCATATGCAACCACGTGCTTCAGCAGATAACACGCAGCACATGCTGCTGAAATGCCAGATAAAACACTATGTTTGGTCATTCCAGTTTTACATCTGCCTCAAAGGGATCCTTTGGTCTCCTTCCTCTGAAGGAGGGGGCAAGATGCTGGTCAGACTATCACGTTACCCAAACTCACACTCGAGGCTCTCCATAACCCAAGATACTTCCAGAGGCATTAAGAGGGATCTGAAGCATCTCCAACATGGGAGCACAAATCCTACAGCCAGTCTATTGGGTAGAGGCTGAGACTTAAAACCAGGCCATGCCCACTGCCAGAGGAGCAAACCCTCAAGCGCTCGCCCTGCCGGGCGCAGGCACACGTACGCAGGCATTCGTTGGCGCTCTCTGCGGTCGCTCTCCTCCAGGGCCGGTCATTGAAGAAGGGAAGGCACTTCTCGCAGTCAACCCCAAAGGTGTTGTGCTTGCAGTTGCACACCAGCTTGCCAAACTCGTTCCTCACACACTCGCTGGCGTGACCGTTGCATTTGCATCTGGTTAACAAGAGACAAGGAACAGGGGTGTTTAAACTGCAGGGATCCAGGTCCCCCACAGAGCAATCCAGAAAAATCCCAGGTCTGGAAGTCTGAGACAAGACACATTTGAAGGTGTACGACCGCAACAGAACTGATAACACAACTGCTACGAAAGAAGCAGGTGTAGCATGCTCAAGGCAAGCATTCAGAAGAGCAAGAAGGCCAGCCCGCCTCCTCTGGAGTCTGTCACTAAAGGAGAATAAACTGTGCAGGAGAAGCAAAACTTGTGTACTAGCCTAAAGCCAAGGCATCTCCTTAGTCTTCGTCTCACGAGAGTCCTGGAAAAGTTATACATGTTGCCCATATGCTACTGCTGTAAGAGTAAGAAATTAACTATCACAAGGTGACACCTACGGAGGCCCAGTCTCAGGACTGCTCTCTGCAAACAGCCTGAAACACTCCACTGGTCTCAGCTCTGTTTATGACAACATTTCATTGTCAACAAATTAAGATTAAAGCATTCTGCAATACATGTTGGCAAAGGAGCAGAGAACCACAGCATTGTACAATGCTTCAGATCTTCACGGGAGACGGCCCCCGACGTTTAGGTGAAGCAGAGATGTTGAGGTTTTCTGCTTGCTGTTATTCTAGGCTACAGATTAATAATGTGTACAATAAAATCACCCAAAACACTTTTCTCCCCTGTTGTTTTACATTCTTGTCACTCTGTGTGCCCCCTTCCCCGACCACTTAACATTTGATCTATTCAGGAAACAGAATACTCCTTCTCTGCCTAATCCTGAGATTTATAGCCTTGAGAGGATACACATAGTATTTGCAAGCTTCATAAGACTCATTCCACTGCATTTTTGAGTTAGGACAGTCAATAAAGACCGGAACCTAACGGCACCACGTGAGTATAAACAAAATCTTTAAAGCACTCCAGTAATCCTGACCAAAAGCTTCGGCTGAACACAGAGGCTTATTGTTTACTCACCTACCACCCACGGCAAAATCAGAAATCGCATAGTAATACGACTTGAGAACTTTGGGGTCGTTGAAGACTTCATCTCCGAAGGTGTTGAGGCGGTTGAGGCTCACCCTGATGTCGGTGGCCGTCACCCATTCCTGGAGCAGACAGAAACTCCATCAGAGCAAACATCAAAAGAGGCTTTAAGGACACGTCAGCGCCGTATCACCAGCAGCTGTATTTACACTTGGTGAGCCGTGCCAGCAGCTGCTCATCAGTCAGCATGTTCCTAACTCACCACTTCCCCTCTGGACCGCTGAGGCTCACCCGGCCCTGCCCAGGAAGCCTTACCTCATATCCTCTCGCTTTGGACAAGTTTTCCAGACACCCTTCCTATCTCTGCATCGCTTCCCAGTGCCTCCTCAGGCCCTGACTGCTCTCAGCTGTGGGTAATACCTTCAGCAGGAAGCATGGGGCAGGTTTGCTGCCCTCACACCTAACTGACAACAGGTTTTTGGAAAGCAAGAATAGAAAAGGCTTTAGGTACACTCGTCTGCAGACATACTTCTCCAGACAAGAATACAGATGAATGAGGGTGAGGAGGAAAACAGGTAGGTAGACCTTTTCTTAACATTTACACAGCAGCTTCAACACAGTACCCTACCCTCCTTCAGCAACAGCCAGCAGACACAGCATGTCTCCAAATTTCATGTCACCTATGGCCTGTGGCTGTTGCTAGCACCTCGCTGTTCTCATTACAGCTTCTGCAGCCCTATTTTCCTTCAAACACAGTAAAGAATATGGGAAAAACATCCGTGCATGTACAACTGCAGTGCAGCTGCGTCGCTGATTAGCCAGCACAATACGGAGATTTGCTGAGTTACAAACACTGGCATCAACACATGGAAATGCTGAGCGCAAAACACGCGCTTACTTCAGTTCTGAAAGGCAATGCCAGAGGTTTGTACGTGTGTTAGGAAACCAGCCGTCAGGTCTCTGTTGCTAACACAGAGTTTATTAGAGGATTATGCCTCCTACTGCTAACTGGAAGTCTCTCTGATCACCTTCATGATTAGACCCCATTCTCAGCGAGGTCTAGCTGCACAAAGAAGGTGGCCAAACTGGTTCTCTTCCATTTCACAAGATCTTCTCTTTCCCATTAATCTTTATTTCTGTTTGTGTAACTGAGCCCTACCGGATCCTGCTTTTCTGCCCACTGGCTGAGGATCAGGGACAGGGAGTCCCAAACCTACTGGTGCCCACGTCTCAGTGTGCTCTTGTTAATCTACGAGACCGGGGAGGGCGTGCCGATCACAGCTCCCAAAGGAAGGAGACAAGCCCCAATGGGGCAAATTCCACAGCTTTAGCTCTTTCCTGCACTGTGATCTGGAAATGTCATCAAGCAGCACAGAGAAAATGGTGAGTAACTTGATAAGGTGGTGCTCCTGGTATGCTCCAGGCCACTGCCCAGCCTGCAGTGAGAGTGGTAAATACAAAAAGGCCCCAACTCAACCCCTTACCCAAGCCTCTTGTAAGAGAAACTAAAGCTGTAGACAAAACTGAGCTCCCTCTGTCCCAGCAGGCATGTAACAGGAAAAGTTAGGGTCTCAATAACTGTGTTTAAAAGACCATCATGTTTCTTGAACTCCTGCGCTCACAATATACATGAAAATGCCTCGTACCAGACTCATGCTTTACCCTCCCCCTGTTCTTACTGCCGACACAACAGCAGAATGCCCACAGCTGCCTTCCAAGCTGGCAGAGGTAAGAATCCATCCTCTAACGATTTCCATGATGCCTATGACAAGTGGCATCGTTAATGCCACTGCTTTTTTCTTTGTTGTTGTGGTCGTTTTACTATAAACTTACTTATGATAGAGTCAAGAGTCGTCAACTCTTTCTCCAGAAACATTTATTTGGATTGTCCACCCCAACCTACCTGATCCAATGGTCCTTGAGAATGAACAAGGGCTGTAGTGTGGCCCACAGAGCTACAACCCCTGACAGACAAACAAAAGGACTCAGCTCAGGCCAGCCGACAGACCCAGCCCTGCCCACATACCTGCAGCACAGGGCTGTTGTCAAAGTTGTAGGCGCCGGGACGTCCCTCCAATGTCGAGAAAGCCACGTTGCCCCCAGTGAGAGGGGAGATGTCGCTGAACTCATCGGTGCAGAGCGCCTGCTGCTCATCCTCCCCAGTCCGAATGAAGCCCCGATTGACCTTGTTGTAGGTGCTCTCGCAGGACCCGCTGTAATACTGGTAGGGCACCCACGGGCCGTCCTCCCGGGTGCGTTTGTAGATGGCGAAGCTCTCCGGCCGGCTGGTGTGAAACTTCAGCCGCACATATGTGATGTCAAAGGCCTTTCCTGCAGGTGAGAGAAGCAAGTGGTGAGAAAAACTCAACTTACAACAAAGAAAGAAAACAGCTCTGCTGCACTTCTCTCTTTAGGAGATCTCTAGTGCCACCCAGCAGGATGGGCAGTGCCCAGCAGCACAAGCACTCTATTTCCCGACAAAGACAAGGTGAAGGAACCAAAGGCAGAAGTCAAGGGGAAGGCTGAGTAGATAAGCAAACAGCTCCATGGATTTCAGTGCAACCAAGCACACAGCCTACGAGCTGTAATTCTCTTCTGCAGACATCACTGATAATGTCCTTATCCCAAGAGGATGACCAGTGGCATCAGATGCACAGTCTGTGTGTGTATCTAAGGCCAGGTCCAAGTTCACAATGCAATTTGGTATTTCTTCCAAAAACATGTATGGAAGAAACAGTATTAACAGAGGTAAGAGTCACAACGCAGCGCTTGTTTTGTACCTCTGCTTCCCCCCAGTCAGACAATAACAGATAGCCCCAGCTCTTTCCACTACTCATGAAGCCTTTCCTCCAGCACTGAACTATTGAGGACACTTCCTTCTTACAAACTCCCTGGAAAGGACAAAACAAGGTTCAAGCTTCCCAGACCACTTGATTAAAGTTGCCAAGACACTCTTCAGATCAAAGCGCAGTGATTTACCAGCTAGCCATGGGACAGATGCAAAGCCACCTCCCTCCCCTCTGTTATTCTAACAGGTCCACAGACAACAGCGAACTGGATTCTCTCCAGTGACCTGAGCACCCAGGCAAGGCTCTGGGCTGAGAAATAGCGTCTGCACAGACGTGGAGGTGGGTTTTGGGTCAACTGCAGGCAGCCAGCAGCCGTACGGAAACACGAAAGGCACAACCACCAGCACACGTAGGGAGCTCGCAAGAACAAGGCGAGGTTTGTCTGGAACAAAGCCCTGGGAGTTTCCATCTCTTTTACATTCCCATCACCTCCAAGACAAACACTGCCCTAAGTGGAGCCTGCAGCAGCCACTGGTCCCTTCCCTTAAAAAAAAAAAAAGAAAAAAAAAAGCTATTGGAAAAGTTTCAACCCATCAAGAAACAGGCTTGCTCTGCCACAGGGCTCATGCAGATTTAACCTCAATTTGTAAAAATGAATTAACTGCACCACGTTAAATTTTAACACAAGGCTTTGCACCTGCTGAAGAGCGGTTCACTGCACAAGTTACAGCCAAAAAGGCAGCACAAGGCAACAAGAACAGCATAGGCCTCAAAGCACATGTGCAAAAACCTGACTGCAATGAAATTATACCTCCAATTTAAGTCCTTTAACTTCTCAGGTTACCTAAACCAGCCCAGTTTTATGCAAGCGAGGCTTTGAACTGAAGTTAATGAACTACTGCAGGTGACTGCTCTTCCCATCTGGGGCACTGTACTGATACAACCCCTCAACAGCTCCCCCAAAATACCCCTGTGAGCTTATGGATGACCTGAGCACAGGACTGGGAGCCAGATATTCACGATCTGCAGCTCTTGCTCAACACTAGCTTGCTGTTGGTTTGGGGTCAAGTGACTTAACGCCATCTCCTTACGTGTAGGAGGCAACAAGTGAGAATCTACCACACCATTAGCGACAGACGGATCCCACAAGGGCCAGCAGTATCAATGCTCACCTGTGTAATGCAGCCTGAGCTCAGCCTCCCCTCAGTGCCCAATGCAAGCAGGAGATGTAATCTTGTTTCTGCTTAGAAGTACTTTTGGTGTGACTCCCAGCGCAAAGCGAGGAGGAAGATGCACACACCAGGTGTTTAAATCAGTCCCTCGCAGGTTTCCCATTTCTCCTGCTACGTGGCCTCTTCAAGAATAGCTCCTCACTGAAGGCAAGGGATGCTTCAAAGGTGAAGAGCACACGCACACAGGTGAGCATGCCAGGTGTAAGCCAATAGGCGAGACACAGACAAACATCTTCCAAACGAACCCAAGGCATATTCCCACTTAATGCAGGTAAAACAAGGAACCCCAGAAGCTTCCTCCTACTGCAGGAAGACCCCAGTCCACAGGGAGACCTTGCCAGCCCATCTGAACTTCACTGACACCTTGAGTGAGAAACACCTGTCAGAGCTATGAAAACAAAATAGACTATAAACATGGTTTTATAGCTAATAAAACTATCAGCAGCAGCTTCATGGGAAAGATTTCAGAGTTCATACCATGAAATAAAATATGAAGCTGAAAGGCACTGCCTTCGTGGGATTTCTTTGGGCAACTTTCAAGACAAGTGATAACAGTGAAGACATCAGGCTAGAGCAGCTCAAGTCAAGTGGAGAGAAAAATAAGCAACAACCAGCAGTGTGAAAACCATTCATGAAGATCATTCTGTTAAATCAACTGTGTCAAATGAAGTGTCAAGAACACCTTCCTCCTTTGACTTGGGGATTCAGTTGTCTTCTACTAGCACAGCCTTCCTCTAGCAAGCAAAACCCCCGTGTTCAGCCTTCAAGATGACTTCAGGGAAGACACTGTGAAATAATTCTGGGAATGAGGAGAAGCAGGCTCATGCTTACACTCTGCAAACACTGAATGCTCCAGCAGAAGGCCAGTTCACAGCCTGAACATCCCCGAAAGTAACAGACTGTAGAGGATCCCAACTAAAACATCCACACCATCACTCCACGCAAACAACCTCCTAGCTTTCCTCCCCTCTCTAACTGGATTATGGTCTCTGTTCCCTTATGAGCTCTCCTGCAGCTCCTTGCAAAAAATGTCAGCTAAACTAAAGGTGCAACATGTGCCAACTGCACTCTGAGCAGCACAAAAAAAAAATTTCCACAGAAATCCCTTGTGCTAAATGGAAAGAAACTTCCCTTCACCTTCAGTTTTACACCACAGGCCGAAGAAAACACACTGGAAACCTGTCCAGCTGCACAGCCCAGGTGAAAAGACGTTTATTCCAGCTGGCAGTGCCACTACTTGAGAAGCCCTGCTGATGGCATTAAGCAGGAATGCAGCTAATGCACACAGCGAGGCTGTGCTCCACACCGTATCAGCTTGCCATGGGTCAATACTGCTGGAACAATAGCATTTGCCCAAGACCAGCTGACACAGTGTTGAAATACGTTTCTCCCCTGTTTACACTGAATGTAAAAGCTGTGCTTAGCAGCCTGGCTGCTAGCAGGGCTCTTCAAGGTTGCAGAGCTTTTTTCCTAGCAAAGATAAGCCTTCTAGGTTGCCTTCAAGTCTTGGAGGGCTAAATAAATGCATGCTACTTTGACCCTGAGAAGTGGTAACAGCAGCAGCTAGGTGAAAGGCAGCTTTACATGTTTCATCTGGAAGGCAAAAAGTCATTGTTGTCCATTTCCTAGAGGTCAATAATTATTTTGATCTCAGCTTGGTCTTAAAGCATCTAGCAGTATCACGTGTCAGACATAATTCCCTGTGTACTGAGAAGCAGTAGTTATATTTTGCAGGAAGAACTCCAGGTGTTTGTTATAAAAGTAGTAGAAAGAAGACGCGCCGTGATCAGTGAGCTCAGCGCTTTGGGAGCGAAACCTGACCCGCCTTTAACACATCCAGAGCTCAGAAGCAAGAGCCTCACGTTTCACGCTGCATCCCTTCCGAAGCAGGAGGAGGTCCGCCAGCAAGAGGCAAGGTGACAGAATGACCTGCCCCTTCTTGTGGTGCAGGCCGACATAGAAAGTCATGCAATACAGTCTGCACGTGCAGAAGCCTCCAAGGGAGCAGTGTGGTTACAGACTGAAACAAGCGAGCAAGGCTGGGTGCCTGGTGTGAGATGTTCAGCAGCACAAGCTCAGCAACCCCACCATGCTGTCAGGCCGACCACAACCTCCCTGCAAGTCGACAGACGTCAGCAGGGCCGTCACCCACTCCTGCATCCCAGGGTCTAGCAGGAAATGCACCACGCTGAAAACCATCAAGATAGCCTGGAAAATGCAAGTCACTGCTGTTTAGATCTTTATGAGAAACTCCTCCCTGTCGCCCCAAGTTAGGAATTCATGCCTACACACAAAAGGGCTCCTTGTGCTCAGAGCCCTCAGAAGGGATGGATAATTTACATCAGGAAAGCATCCCGCCAGCTGGCACCGCGACTGCAAGCGCTGGATTGTGAGCAGATGCCTTTGAGATAAGCCCCGACCAACACTTGCCTCCTTCATTATCGGTCTGCTCACATCCGTGGCTTCAGGAAGAACTCCCTCTCCCTTCTTTTATGCGCTGCGACTCCTTGCCGCAGCCTCCTAGCAGAAGCTTTAAAACACAGCTAAGTTTCGCTGCTGAGAAAACAGTAAGTCCATCTGGGAAGATGTATTGGGCAAAGAGTCAAACGTTTGCACGCTTATTTTCAGCAGAATTCTCTGAATTGTAATGGGACACTTAGACCTTGCTCTGCGTGCTTCTCTTTTGGCTAGCTCCAGTTTCAAGCAGGTTTTCCCTGGTACTCCCTTCTGCCTTCCTGTCCCATCCTCGTCCCCAGAATGAAGGCCAGTGTTGCCAGTCTCCAGGACTGGGAGGTGCCCAGGGCCATCCACTCCTCTTGTTCTCACCTTACCTCTGTCCTGCCTTCCTGAACCAGCTTCCAGCGCTCAGAACAACACTGGACCAGCTACAAAAGCAGACCCCGCTGCGGAAGACAAGGGCAGGCAACACCCATCTGCTCCTCTCTGATGAAGGAGAACCGCCAAGGAGGCAGCAGCTTCCACCATGTGCAGAGAGAAGTATAGATCCTGCAGTCTTACACGAGCAGACGACTGCAAGAGGCAAGAACACCGATGTCAGCAGACAGAAGTCAGCAAGGTTTTGTTTAAGAGTCAATTTCTTGAGCCCAGCACTGCAGGCTCTCAGCTACTGCAGGATTTTGGACAGCCTCCCATGCCAGAGACCTCCCTGGAGTGCAGGGACCATTGGTGAGAAGGGAACGGTTGAGGAGAAGGAGCTATCCCACGGAATGGGAAAGGGCTTTCCAGCATGCAGATGAGCAATGAAAGCAGGACAGCAATTACAAGGAGGAATGAGAAACTTCCTGAGCAACTTGCTCTTTTGGAATAAAAAAGGTTTATGAAACATCAGCCCAACACCTGCAGGACACATAACTGGTAAGTTATGTCGCTTGCATCACATGCGCATGAAATAGCCAAACTTATGACAAAAAGCAAGAAGTTATTACAGTTCTAGAGCAAATGCCTGTAATAACTACACCCTAGCTTTTCAGGGAAAATTTGTGGAGGAGGAGGATTAGAGCACTGGTATTGCACATAAAAATGGAATAACCAGAGTCTGAAAAAAAAAAAAAAAAAAAGAAAAAGCAGGATTTGCCTTTTCTGCTGATCTTTATTGGGAAAATGACAGGAGGCAGGATCACGGATGACAGCCCAAATTCTGTAAGGTGGTTTTCATGGGAAGGAACACACTGTGAAACCAGTAATAACAAGGCCCAGGTCTCCTAAAGGACCTAGGGATTCAGGCACGTGTGCTGTGAACAAGAAAGGTCTGACGGATTTAACATAATCGCATTACAAACCGCGCTCCCCCAGAACAACAGACTGTGGCAAGCAGAGCTCCACCAGAGGCGAGTGACACAGACACAGGTTGCTTTTTCTAGGCAGCCACGCTGGGACGGGGCAGGAGGAAGGAAACACGCTGGGACACTCAGGGAACCGGCGCAGCCCGTAGCGCGCTGGAACGAAGGCGAACTCCCACCACCCCATTAGGTCATGCATTCTTCCAGGCACTCCTGAACAAAGGCACCATTGACTTGTGCGTGTAGGCGGCTCCGGACAGCAAAGGGCTGCCTAGTAAATTATTGCATGATAATCCAACATTGATAAGTCATCAAGGCTGTTTGTTCCAGCCATGTTTCCAAGGGGGGAGGAGGAGAAACTTGTTTCTGAAGGCTGAAGGCAGCCTCTTAAGAAAAGTATTTTTTCATTTGATAACTTTCAAGTCAGTGTGTGGATCAGCACAGAAATCAGAAAATGTTGTCTACTAATTCAGTAAGGCCTGCTGCTGTATTTGTACAGCTTTGAAGCAAAGATGTTA